>VXAA01004924.1:512642-569631 GCA_013399115.1 Anseranas semipalmata | reverse complement strand
AAAAAAAAAAAAAAGCCTTTTGCCCCCAATTCCTCATTTTCATAGTTCTGACTACAGACATAACTTTAACGTTCTTCTCCATGCTGCAAAGTATAGCGCAGAACCCAGAAGCAGAAAGCGAGAGTCTCATTTCTGCATTGTTTTAGAGAGAACTATATGAAATTGATTTTTTCCTGGCTAAGTCAATGTACGGTTAGAAGAAACATGTAATGAAAATAGGTCCATCTCTGGCTGTGATCATAATACATGTATCTGGAAAGGAATTACTGAACTGAAATAAAAAATTGCTATTGCAAAGGCACCAGATTTTTTTAACTGTATGTACAGAGAGAAAATATGTTATCAAACAATTATGTCTGCATTCAGTCTCTTAAATTCCTTCAAATGAAGGGGAGCAAGTTGCTTGTTGGTTGAGCGGGGACTGGTGTTCTGACTTCATATCAAAACAAGATCATCCATGTACATCATTCTATAAAAAAACAGTAAGTGTGTGGAGGGGGGGGAGGGGGGGGAAGTACAGATACCAGATCTAAGATGAAAAAACATCAAACAGCAGCCAGAATTGAACAGCACTGAACGGATGCTACAGAGTGTGGTTTATACCATGGGAAAAGAGACTGACTTCTCAATATGAGGCAGGAAAACATAGTTCAGCATCAATAAGCATTGAATCAAATCAGATTGAAACAGAAAGTTAATACAATCATATGTGAAAAGGAAAAAATCTAAATGTTCCCCAAACATTTCTTCCACTGTTGTGCCACTGAGACAGACTCAGTGATGGCTACAAAGAGTATTTTTAAGGTCTTGTGAGGTCAAGATCTAATTCCATCTACTCTTTTTCAAGATGGAAAGGATGGCTTTCTAGGCACCTTCTACCTTTTATAAGCCTCCTTAGTCTTATTTGCCAAGTACCTATAATTCCTGAAGTCTCATTGTGCTCTTCAGGCCAGACTAGAGAACTGTAATACAGTAGGGAAAAAAAAGAAAAAAGAAAAAAAAACGTATTTCTGAAGATGGACCGCTGTCTATGACAAAGAAGGAAGCAAAGCAGGGAAGGTGCTGGGAAGGAGAAAAGGCTCAGAAGTGGATAAAGGAGACATTGAGGTGGGGAGGAGATGCTGCAAGGAGGTGTTTAAACTGCTGGTTCTTGTCCTACAAGCCAAGATCTGTGGCCAGCAAACCCATGCCTTTCCTAAACAAGTCCTTCTACTACCCGCTCCACCACCTCAGCCTTCTTGCCAGGACCTGACATGACACTGAGGGGAGCCTGGCCTAGTCACTGGCCTGTTTTCCCCTCCAGAAGCCCCCCATTTCCCTTTACCTGTAATCAGTTTTTATGTGTGACCCAGGAGGTTAAGGCTGCAACCTACTTTTGAAGTTGCAGGTGGCCAACCTGTTCATGCTTCAGTCTGTGCCAAAACAGTGTTGCCCTCCACTTGCAACAGAGCAGGACAACTCAGAGGCATTTTCAGTTATCTTCTTTTCTAAGACCCCCTAGGTATAATACCTAGATTAGAAGATCTGCTCCTAATCCACTTCGCATTTTGAACAAAGAAAGAGAACTAGCTCACAGGGATGTGGGCTGACAAAATTGTAACCTGGATAATGGATTTCAGAAAAAAGACTAGACATTTGATGATATCTCCTTTCCATGAAATTGAGCAGATACTACTTTCTTGCTGTATATCTCTTAGGATTTTTGATTTATTTGTTACATGCAAAAGCAATATATGACTATCTGTTCAGAATCAATTATAACTATTAAAATGACAATTTTCTGAACTTTCCTAATGAAAATGGTCATCTATGGTCTATTTTGCAAAGAGCCTTGACTGTTAAGCTTTTCTCACCTGAATTTACGAATCAGATGTTATCAAATTTATCATATTAGTCTAAGTAATGATTTGTTTTTATTTAAGTTTTCATGTCTTTACTGATCCAGCTACAATAGCTTTTGTTACTTTTGTTTTGCATCTTTGAAATTATATGTTATAATTTATTAAATATTTTAATATCTATATAACTTACACATATATTTGATTTGCTTTGATAATACTGAAATGATGGTTTTCTCAGAAAATAATGTTGTTCATGGCAGTGACTACTTGCTTCAGGGCAGAAAATGCGAACCTGGATTGGAGCCACGTGGTATCACATGAATGACAGTTCAATCTGTTTACCAGGTCTGAGCATTCCCAGAATTTCCAATAAATGCATTTGAGTTTAGGTGTATCAAACTCTCCAGAAAGCTTTAAAATGCAGTTTTTACTACATTGAAATTCCCATATTTCATTTGCTACTAGACAGTCAGCAAGAAATTGAACATAAATCAATAATATGATCCTAAGTTCAAAGTGAAAACATAAATTGCTACTTTGGTATATGACAGTTGGATATGTGAGCATTATGCAAGTTTGGACATAGGATGATTAAGTGCTGTTCAAATATTTGGTCTGTCAATCAAGCTACTTTGACAAGTGACAAATTCTCAAAGTGGTAATCAAGCAATATCCCAGGAAGCAATTGTTTACTTTAAGACTTCATCTAGCAAGCTGAATTTGGTTCAGGCAACAAAAGCCCTTCTTGAATGAAGCCAGCATAGCTGGTGGAATACTAAGCATTCACCTTTAAAAAGATTTCATTATTAGGGGAAAACTTCATCACAAAAAAAAAAAATAATAATAATAATTAGGACCTGTATGAATTGTTCTATCAAATTTTTTTAAGGATACTGCCATACAGTAAATGCCTCATATTTAAGGTAGGCCAGAAAGAATAAGCATGCTTCAGACAAGAGAATACAAGGCCATGAGTTCTGGAAAAATGGGTAAGAAGAGAATTGACATAATATTATGTGAAAATCTAGACCCTTTTTACTCCTGCAGTTCTGCTTAAACCAACTTAAACTAGATAATGCACAGACCAAGTTCTAGAATTTCACAAAATTTCATTAATCCTTTTCAGAGGGTTAAATCTCAAGGGTATTGTAGGCAGAACAGTCAACTAGTTGACTTCAAAGATTTTTGAAGTTTCTAGATAAAACACATTGAAACATTAAATACATTGAAAACAGAGTACTGGGAATACTCACAAATAATCATCAAATAAAAGTAATTTTATATAAATAAAACCTTATATAAAATAAACTTTATATAAATTTCTTCATCCTGTTGATAATAGGATAGTGTTTTAATAGAAAATAGACTGGCTTTTATTTTTGAACAAATATAAAAACATATTCTACTCAAATCTCATCCAAGAGCCAAATACATATTCAACTTTCAGTGGTACCAGGAATACAGGGTCTGTATTTGAAGTATTAACTGAATGCAAGCAATCTTTGGTCCTATACCACAGAGCTGGTGTGCCCACAGGACTGTCTTAAATGCACAGATTATGTTTTCTCTTAATCTCTGATAGATTCATTTCACAGACACATAGAAACTATTTGCCCCCTTCCTGGCTGCAGAACAGCTACACAGACTAAAGCATATCTGCCGAATATCACATCATTCCTGTACACATCTTGTTTATCTGATATCTGCATATGTGGCAATGGTACAGAGAAATTAATTAAAGTTGACTTCTTCTTCAGTGTCTCTCCCTTCAACTCTTTGGCTTTTTGCTGTCTATCTTGGAATATATGTGAATCAATCACTTCAATCAAAATCAAATATTGTAGCATAAGCATGCATGCAAATTGGATCTTCAGGAGGGCAATGACATGAAAGACACTCCTTCAGGGGAAAAAATAAAAATTTATATCACTGTATACCCAGTCATTTTAATGAATTTATAGATCAGATGAAGGAAATACCAAGAGATGAGGGACAATATAAATAGTAAAACAGTATTGTAGTGCTGTATTATTAAGGAAAAATATTTAAGTATAGTGAGTTTTATAAAAATCAACAGTAAGGAGAGGCTTAAAACTAGAACCTTTGATATGTTTGTCCAGGGAAAAGTATCTGTTGATGAGGACTGAAACGTCCTACCTTTAGTTGACTGAGGCATTTTATGGGGGACAGTGAACAAGTTATAACTATGACAATAAAAGGGCAGGCTGCCTTAAGGTAACAAATAGGTGGTGTACAAGAGGAACAGGTGTCTTGGTCCTAAAACCTTATGAGGAGCAAGAGTGGGGATCATCCTGTAAAGTGATTAAATAAACAGTTACAAAAACATTACTGGAAGGTGTGAGGCACTCACCCATGCCTCAGTCACATGGAAAGCAAGTCTGTACCTGTTGACATCCTCAGAAATATAACATAATATAGCAAACAAGGTACCCGTTCTTTTTCCATTTGCTTTAGTTGGCCCAAACATTTTCCAAGCCATGGACCAGTCTCAGATGAGAGATACTGCAGGAGAACAAGCAGAATAGCACATCCTAGCATCTGCTCCTCTAACTGGAAGCACTGCAGAGTTTGGTGGTAGAGATGACTTCTCATTCTTCTTGGTGCTTTGTGAGGACTGTACCCCCTGAATGAGGTTGAGGAGTGCCACAGATGATGAAATGAATGGGGGATGGAAAGATATGAGCATAAAGGCAAGCTGGAGCAACAGTTTGCATCCCACTAATGGCATAAATTCATGGGACAGGAGAACTTTCGGTGGACCAAGTGCAAGAATAAAATGGTAGGTTAGTGAAGGATTAGGAAGGAACATACAATACATAGTGACACAGCAAGGAAAAGAGAACTCATGGGAACTCATGGTGGGCCTAAGATAATGAGTCTGGCAGAACAGCAGACTAAAGCGTGTTGATAGGTAATCAGAAGACTGATTAAGGACTGCTTCTAATGGAACTTATAGTAATTTGTGCCATAGTATCCTGCAACCTATAAAGGATTAGTCACTAATTATGTTAGCAATTAATTAGTTCTTTCTCACCAACCTGTCCTCCACTGCTTCTGCTATATTCAGTCATGCCAAGCAGCTCGCTGCAGTACAGAGTGGACTGGATGTAAAATGTGACATGAAATCTCTGGTCTGTACTAACACATTCTACAGCCATTTTTGTGGAGTTATTGTGAATATCTCTGTCTGTTTAATGCTAGATAAAGCACCATTCCTTCTATGATGTGAGTGCACTTTGCAGTTTGCCTGAGCTGCATTAATAATTACTCTTCAATTGTAGTTAGTCAGCCATCTGTCTAACAAGTTCAAAAGCATTAACCACATTACTTTTTTCTGATGTGGAGTAATGTCAAATGCTTTGCTGAAGTCAAGAGATATGTCCCCTTTATTCCCCTTTTCTATGAAGCTTATTATCTCATCAAAGGCAGAAACCAAGTTAGCTTGACATGATTTATTTTTATGAATCCTTACAGCCTTTCTGCATTAATCTCATTTAAAAACTTTCAGACTGTCCACCTCATTGTTTGTTCTAGTATTTTAACTACTTGTTTTGGCCTTTGCATTACAAGATTTACTTTTTTATTCCTCTGTCTTAAGGATGAATAATTGTTATTGCTGTTGATGTTCTGTTCCACCTTATCTCTAGATAACCAGTTAAACTTTAAATTGAGTGCTGGCCATTTCCCCTACAATCCAGGTAAAATAGATAGATTGAGGCCAGGCTTGAGGGATCCCTGTCCATGCCTCAATTAGGTTATAATAACTAATACCTCTGACAATTTTTCCACCACTGCTACAGACAGGTCTGTTCTCTTCTGATTCCTGTACCGCTCTGATAGGGAGGGTATCTCACCATCTGACCACTGATTTCTGACTGCTGAAGGACATGTTATTCTCCATGCTCTCATCCTGACACTGTTTAACATTGTTGAGTGAAATTCACTACAAAGAGAGAAATATAACCCAGACAAGGATGGCCAGCAAAGTTCTGTTCATCCCAGACAAAGCCTGGAAGATTCAGGACAGCTCTAGCCACACCTCAGCTTTTCTTTTAGGGAGAGCAGTACTGCTCATCTGTAATTTTCATGTACTAAGTGGCTATTCCACCCATAGGAGCTGATGTCCTTTGCTGTGGGAAAAGTCAGGTGCAATTTTACCGGGAACTTTCAGATTTAGCTTAAGTTGTCTGTAATTCTTGACTCTCCTCTTGGGCTTCAGGGACTGAAGCCAGGCAAGTACAGGTATTTAGGAGACAGTAAAATGTGATTTGAATACAGGATAAAATTACCCAAGAAAGTCTAAAGATTAGATACAACTACATCAACAAAATCTAATGGGAAACCACATTATCTGTCATTTCTGTCATACTATTTGTCAACATGGATAAGAGCATGAAATGTATTTCTGGCAAGATTTATTTTTACTTGAATGACAGCTAATTTATCATATAAACTGATTTCTACAGCTATATGATGTCCAGCATATAAAAATCATTTTAGTCTGCTGGAAAAGACAGCACTGTTAGTGAGGCCAGTACATTAATACCACTATTTTTATTATTCAAAGGATATAATGTAAAAGAAAAATGCATCTAAGCTGACATTTCAACATTACAGACACATGAACCTGGAATTTTGGTTGTCTAAGAGACAAGGCACAGTAAAAAATGGCAGGATGCAACATATTATATTATATCCTCAGTGGTAGTGGCCTCAAAGCTTCAAAAACTAAATAGCTCTAACTAAACTAGAACCAGATAAAATTCTGACACCATTTCTGGACTGGTTTAATCGTGAGATTCACTATATCATTCTCAAGTGCCCAGCGTGAAAGAAAATGAATGAGATCACATGAATGAAAACAATCATAATTATTTTTCTTAATTTTTTACCATTATGCAGCTGCATTTATTTAACAAATAAATTAGCACCAGTTGCTAGTACAATTAGAGCAATATTTTTATAACATATATTACCCAAACCCATTCATTTTATCACTCATATGCAGCATTAGATATGGCAAATTTGGGTGGCTTTTAGATAAGATTTGTTGTTGTCATTCTGTGAATTGTGATGCTTTTCCTTATGACCTTGAAAAACTTTGACCTAAGCTACATCTGATCAGTATTTCCTGAAAGCTGGGTTTTATCATCTTCAGTGTCAAAGCATATCTTTAACAAATGATGCTTATATATTAGAAAGACATAATAATAATGAATACAGAGATATTGATTACCACACACAGTAGGTACTTCTGCTGTCTCTGCAAAGGCAGTGCTGAGTGCTGGAGCAACAGAGTCCCAGAGCTTAAGCAGAGGCTCATCTAATGTCACCCCCTATAGCTCCTACCTCACTGCTACTTGTAGTGACCTCTAACATCCTCAAAATTGAAGGGAGACTACATTTATGATCATGTTCTTTTATGATGTTACGCTTTCCCATGATTATGCTTATTTTAGCATTACAATCACATAAACAGAGCATTCAGGCATGCCACCCTTGAAAGTTGACCCTGTTTTCCTGCAGAACATGTTATTATGGTGGAGATTTAAAATGTTTCTTGATGCATACACATACTGCCAAGCCAGAACATCTGACACCTTTGTTCACTGAGGGGGTCACTACTGTATGTGAATTTATTCTGAGTGGAAAAAAAAAAAAAAAAGCCCATGGCAACTACTGTAGTGCAACCTCAAACCCAAGCTAACGAAGTGAAGTAAACTCTCCTGGCAGTATTTATTAGATTAATCTTGGCAATTGCACAACTTCAGGTCAGTTCAAAGACAGCTTGCATTTGCCCAGAGTATGTTTTATAAACATACCACAAAGAGATGCTTTTTCCCCCACTACTCTTTGATGAAAACTGTGTGACATTTCATTTTTCTAAACTAGCCCAATTTAGCAAAAAAGCAACTTGATAAATGTTGTCTTTCCTTGTTGAATCTAACTCACGGTTTATTTAAATATACATTACACTATTAATTTTGGTGCTGCAACTTAGTTTGTTTTCTAATCCACTAAGTATTTCACTTCAAAAATATGCAAGCAACATCTGTGCTCCCTCGTACACTGAGTCCCAGATACTTAGAACAGATCAAAGGGAAAGCTACAGCTCTAAACCTAAAGCAAATTTTCAGGGTAATCTTGTTGTTCTGAAAAGGATTTTTTTTCTTAAACCTGTATCTAGTTGAACTGAAGAATCATTGGAAATCTCAAACTGCTGCAATGTTAGATGAAGCTTTAAAAAAAACAAACAAACAAAAAAAAAACAAACAAACAAACAAGCAAACGAAAAACTTATCTGGCCCCTAGGTACAGCTCAGACTGTAGGAATTTAAAGTACAGCTCTTCTTTCAAGGAATATGTCTTCCAAATCTTCTACATAGTTGGTAGAGGATGTCTCACTCTCCGCTAAAACCTTCAGCATAGAGTATATGAATATTTTGTGAAGAGAAACAAAAGCTCAACAAGAAAACCAGCTCATTCACTATGTAAAATTAACATTCACTTATAGGTATGGGGTTACAGTCCCCAAAATGTGCATTTCAGTTGAACAGAACATGTAGTTCTGTGAATAAAATAGGCAGTTATTCATATAACTTACAATCTGTAATTAGGAATGATGAACAATTATAGGTTTGGAACAAAAAAGGTGCTCTTAGAAAATGCAAATCTCAGATCATACTTTTTTTCCCCCCAGTTTGAGACATTTGTAAATAGAAAACTATAACATGATTATAGGTTTCAGGTACAAAATTAAATTTCTAGGTGAATCAGGGAAAAAAAGTTGTAATTTCCTGAAGCATTTGTGAAGACCAGTGGGTATATGTCTGGGTAATATCCCACTGGCTGCCAAAATGTTGGTATGCAAGAATATCAGGCATGTATTTTCGTATGTGTGGCAATGTGTACACATTCTCATATCTGGACTTAAGAGGAAACATGTCTTGGAAAGATATATAAAAGCTATTTCTTCCAGCCTCCTAAATCAGCAAGGTCCTAATAAACTTTTGGGTGCATATTTTTTTCTTTTTTTAAAGAAACATACATAACTTTACAGCTTATCTGTTTTCATGGTCTTTTAGCAGCAAAACAGTCTCAAGAAAGAAAGAAAGAACGAAAGAAAGAATGAAAGAACGAAAGAAAGAAGGAAAGAAAAGCTTAGCTCCACCAAGTATCCTTCAGAAGCATTTTGCCTGAAGAAAACTCAGTAGTTTAGTTGAAACTATTTCCCTTTAATATGTATGCTTTTTGTCCTTCTAAGATTTTCTCCTCCTGTGCGCAACTGTGATGGCAACTTTAGAGACAGATGCTGATTATGTATAAGAAAACGTCTGTTTGTTTTTTCCCCCAGTGTCGGCTTGTATGAAGAAATATCACATAACCCAAAACTGTCCAGCCTGTTTTCACTTGCCTGAGAGGTTCATGTGTGATTGCTCACTTGGACATAGATATAGCAAGAGGCAGTGTTGATTAGACTTGGTCTACTTTTCCTCTTTTGATCAACCTTTTGGCCCACTTCTACTTTCAAAGACACAGGGTTGTGTGCAGTAATGACAGTGCAATGTTCTGGAGATGTACAGCTGGCTTTGCAGAGGTTAGCTTGGGCAGCAGAGGCAGAAGGGTCGCCTGACAGCTCTGCTCAGCAGAACATCACCAGCCACCTGCAACAGCTAGCTCATTCCAGCACTCAGCCTTGTTCATTGAGGGCTACTTCCCTTACCCCATGGGGCATGACACTGTGCTGTGGGCATGTGCCGTAACTCCAGCCCAATCATGTGTGGGAAAACCTTACATTCATTTAATCAGTGTGGTGCCACATCAGAGTTCTTGAAAACCTGATTAGAGCTACTTTGGAAGGAAAGAGATGCTCCTTTTTCTGGGTCTACTTCATGTATTCACTGTGAAAGAAAAACACATTAAGTTATTTCTTGGCAGACAATTCACTGAGCTGTATTTCTATACCAGATCAGTCTGCACCTATCCCTGACATTTCCTTCTGACTGCCTTGCTAACAATTAAACCTCAGCAAAGCTAACTCTGAAGTCTTAGCGTTCCCTCATATCCTCCTGTAGCTCTTTTCTCCATTATCATGAAGAAATTTAAGGTCTCTGTATGACTTCATAACCTTCTCTGTCTCTACCACAATAAACATTGGTTACTTGGCCATCTGTTGCTTGGTATGGAGAAGCCAACTGCCACCATGCAGCGGCTGGACACCTCCCTTCATTTAGGAAGAGCCCTGCCATGACCCTCATGCGTGCTGCACAAGGCCAATGGTACTTCCTCAAAGCAGCTGCAGCAACCATTCTCCTTTGACAGGATGCCACCAAGTACCCAGGCCATTGTCACACCAAGGCCATTGTTTCTCATGCTGCTCAACATCACCTCTCACCTCCTGATACTTCTCATCTGTCCTGATCAATGTTGTCTTCAGGTGTCAGTTAGCAAGACATAGCTTGCTCTGGGTTTGTGCAGTGCCTCATGCTGTGGAGTTCTGACCTGCTAATGATGGTCCAACTAAGTAAAATATGCTGTAGAAAAGTAGATCCAAACAATCAAAAGTGTTTTAGAAGCTCATACCAACATCTTACAATGCTTGACAGGCTGCATTTTTCATGAGAAATCTTGAAATATTTAGATGATCTTGCAGGATACTGGATATCTGCATAGAAGTCCTGAGTTAGTTCCCAGTACCTCCTGTATAGCATAATAGTGCTCAGCTCCTTTACAGACTTAGACCTTTTGTAGGAGACTTACTGGCTGTTAACTGGTTGGTATGGCTTCTTAAAATACAAGGAACTCTTTAGGATTCAAAACTTTGCAATGAAGACACGTTGAGGATTCAAGAGGGAGAGACAAGTGAATTTGACATTTGTGTCCAATGAAAAGGTCTGGCAGTGGCATGTCTAAAGGACAAAGTAGAGCCTTAATGAACTAGAGTGGATGAGACATTACCTGACACATTATATGCTAGCATGGGTTTCCACACACAAATTCAAAGCAGTAGATTAAACTAAATATAGGACTGCAATTTATTGAAATTTCAATATCCAATTCTAGTCTGCTAGAAAGTTAAAGATTTCTTGAAGAAAATGAAAAGTGACAGGTACAGGGGACAGTGACAATGGCAACTATGCAATACACAGATCAAACAGTATCCAATTGATTCAGATTTAAATCAGAAATATGACATTAACTGAAAAAAGTCTATGAAAAGAGAGAAGATGAAACCACAGGGCTGGGAGTGAATATAACTTTATTAGAAAGTTGTTGATGAACTGGACTTCGGGGAAAGCATGCAGACCACCTCAGAGAGCTTGCAGGATTAATTTACAAAGACTGAAACTGCTAACTGCACAAAGGCTAAACAACAGCATCAGCGGGAGGTTATTGAGGGTAAGACACCTCTACATATTTAAGTGTAAATGCCACAGGGTAAATCTGGTGCAAGCCATCAACAGACATGAAGTTTGAACTAGTGAAAATATGAGGAGAGATTTTTATTAACGGTGAATTTTTTTTTACTGACCCAGAATTGTCACTGGAGAAAACAATGTGAGTATCACTGAATCTAATGTTGTGATTTTTTTTTTTCTTCTTGAAAACCTTACTACTATTATAGAAGAACATTAAATGCCCACAGATTCAGTGTTATATGCAAATTTTACAAGGTAACACATCTCAAGCAGGCCACAGGGGTGAGCATTTATCTCTATAGCATTACTCAGTCCTGATCTCACAGCATGTTTCAGAGGACAAGGCCAAACTTGAGTGCACTGGATCTTTAGAGGTGAGGAATTTTTAGAAGCTTTGCTACTGGTAGAGTGAAAGGAAAAGCTGTTGGAAAAACTAGACTACAGTAAGTCACTTCCTGGAACCAGCCTGGGAAGACATCAAAACTAATGTGAATAGTCTCAATAACACACACCAGGCAGGAAGATGTAATTTGCCCTTTGCCTGCTCCTTCCTTTCTTTTTATCCCTATTTAGTCTCTTCTGCATCTTTTATCTGTTTGTATTTCCCAGTTTTTCTCATCTCATTTTATTTTCCTCGTTTTCCCTCTTTTACCTCTTTTATGACCCTGTTCTCCATGTCCCTGTCATACCAATTCTCTGTTCCTACCCTTCTACCTCCATAGTTGCCTCCTTATAAGTGCTATACTCTATCATTTTCTTTCTAGTCATGACAGGTTTTTTTTTTAATTTTTAATTTTAATTTCATTTTTGTTGTTGTTATGAACAAGACGTTATGAACTTCTTTTTTTAAAATCAGTACATTTCAAAGGACTGCACCAAGGAGGTCACTAAGTATTTCTAATTTACAAATTGGCAAACAGAGAGACAAGGAGATGGTTTGCACAGTACTGCTGGTGTTAAGTAAAACACCATCTGAGTAAAATTTAGAGAGTTTTAAGTACTAACCAATACTGCTTTTTACTTTCATTCTGTTTAAAATTCCTCCATCTCATCATTTACTCTCCTTTTACTCTATTCTTTGTTCCTCTTCAAAGAGGATTTTTGCCTCTCAGCCACTAGAAACATTGTTACATATGTACATACATACAAATATATTTACGTATACTTACATGGGATATTGCTACATTCCCATGAGTAGTTTAACAACCAGAGACCCATGGTAAAGACATGTACAGTAAGTCATTAGCTGTGTGGAATAATGATTGCTGGAACACCTTAAAAATCACCAGAAATGATCACCACTTGGGGGCTTGAACTACTTTTGTTTAACATTTTGTACAATATCCAGTGCTAACTCAGGAGTTGAATATTTATCTATATCATGACACAATAGATAGTATCTATGTGTGAAGTTCTTATTATGAATCTATTTGGTCCTGGGATATGTATATTTTTTTTCCTAGTTGGCAGTTAACCAATTATTTTAATCCCATGTGTCACAGTATTGGCTTCTTAATTGAAATTTAAAGTGTACTACACCCTAATGCCTCGTCTTAAATTCTCATTAGTAGTTACACTAAGAAAAAGATGTGAAATTTGTTTTGTTTGATCTAATTTTTTTTCTTCCTTTTATTAGAAACCCTTTGCTTGAAATATTAGGCATCTGTTTGCTACCACAATTTACAATATTTTTTGTACATCTAATGAATTCTGGTTGTTCTCACAAAGCAATTATGCCACTTAGTGCCTTATCGTACATGTTAGTCACGTGCCATCATAACAGTATCATGTATCTTGAAAGGCTGGGATAAGGAAAGTCTACTGAATTTTAATTATTACATATTCAAATGGGAACACCTTAAGACAATAACATGATCACATCATAACTGAGACTAGTTTTGTCCAGCTTCAACCCAAGCAATTGAAACCTGCAAGGTTTAAAATCCATATCAAAATCAGCCAGACTGTTGAGCCTGCACTTGGAAGAGCATAGTCCCTGAGACCTAGGGAGCTCAGACAGGAGGAAGGCACATGCACAAAAACAAATGGTGTGCTCTCTCATACCTACAGAGTCCTGTTTAACTTTAAGACCAACCAGGAGAAGTAAACAAAACATCAAAAGACACGTGGCCACCTGGAGAGTTCAGGCTGTGGGGAGCAAGAGGAAGCAGGCAATTCTGCATGGGAACCACAGCTCCAGGAGACTCTGAGGATCTCCTCACTTCTCAGCCTTCCCCAGCCTTAATGGTGCACTTCATCCACCTCTAGCCTAGTCCAAGTGACACTTCCCAGTACATACTACCTAATCCCCATTCTGTTCCCCACTGGCTCCAGCCCAGCATCCCAGCCTGCACACACCACATTACCTGGAAAGCATGCACCTTGCTTTGACACTCATTGCTGCAAGGCAGCGCTGGGGAGCATGGGAGAAGAGAAGGCAGGGTTGCAGTTCATTCTTTTTGCTTTGCTAAAATACAGGAATAGTGAGATATTGTTTTCTTCTAGCTATGAGCCCTAAAAGAAACTTTGAGAAACTTCTTACATGAATTTTTCAAGTTAAATTTATAGTTATAATTTCACATGATGACACTTTTGTCTACCTTATTCTGCTCCAGTACCTCTGCTGCTACTCTTTACTAGAAGCTGTGCTTCAGGATGGTCTCTAAGTCTTCACAGGAAAAAACATATACAAACATTCCTTTAAGTACATTTATGTGCTCTGCTAAACTATGAATTTAAGCACCTATTAAAGATAAACATGGGCCTACACTATTTTCTGAACTAGAGCCTGAGTATGGTTAATTGCATACATTTGCTCATATATATCTATTTCATGGGAGGCTTTTTCATCCTTCTTGCATATGCAAGTTTGAAAGGTTGATTATATTGTAAATTACTTCATACACCACCACTTTTTTCCTTTTGATACTTCACGAATAGTTTATGCCTTTCTGTGCTGGAAAATTTAACTAAGTTTTGCTAAGAATTTCTCACTATAACAGAAAAAAACAATATTGTAAAATACCTTGGTTAATCAAATCAACCTCCCCTAGGATGATCTATGGCTTAAGATCATTCTTCTTTAAACAGATATTTTTCCTCAGGAAGGACAAAGTTTGTTTAGCAAACAATTTTCATTTCATTACCCCTACCTCAAAACCTTTTAATCATTAGTGTACATATTGTCTTGTTTTTCAGGTTTTGTGCAATTTTTTCCTTTCCTGTGAACTACAGCTGTCTCAAATCTTTGTGTTAAAAGATCAAAGATTTCACAGGGGAAAAAAAAAAAAAAAAACACAACCTGATATATCAGAACAAGCCCACCTAGAAACAAATGTGTTATGGCTGACTTTTTAAAGACCACTTCCAATCATGGTTTCATTTTAAAATGCAAATATTTGAGGGTTCACAGTGGGTCTCACTGTACTTACCTGAGTAAACTTTTGTCACATAAGAAATCCCATTGCAGACTGACATAACTTGCTTTTTACTGTGGCTGGTTGACTACAGCTGTCACTAGTATGATCAACAATTTCTTACCTTCTAAAGGGAATTTTCTGCTATCATTTCAGACTGATCCTAGACCATGAGACCATGCTATGAATGGAAGTACTCTACTGTCAAATGCACTATTATGAAGTCTTATGTTGCAAAAGGATTTGTATGCACTCAGAATTTCAGGGCACAATACAAAGTCAAGTTATAAACAGATACTACTGATAAAAACCCAGAATTATCTGAAACCTATAAGCAAGAATTCAGTTCTTATAACTATTGTACTGTTACTGCATAGCAAGAGATCTAGAAAAAAAATTTATATTGACTTTTTTCCCCATTTCTATTCTATAGTTGCACAGACAATTAGAAGTGGAAGGATTTTAATGATAAAAATTACAATAAAAATGTTTAATATTTGTTTTAGTTTTTCAGAGAAAAAATTGAAAATCTATTATTTTAAATACATCCCATATTACCTGGTGTAGGAGACCAGGAATCTATAACACAAATTTATTGACAGCATAAATTGTAATGAAAAATGGTTTATTAAAATGAACATAGTGAACCCTCATGTATTCATTTCCATTCCAGGAAAATTCAAATAGACATTAAAATAAAAAACAGTTTGATGCTTCCTCCTGGGTATTACTCTCCACTGATGAGTCAAACCAGAACATACTGAGTACTGCAGAGCATTCCACTGTTGAATGCACAGCTAAATCACACACAAAGAAAAGGATGGACACATGAACTGGAGGAAGAAGAGGACAGGTGGTAATGTCCAGGCTACCATGCCCGGATGAGTTCCTGGAACTACTTTATTGTACTGCAGCCATAAGAGATTCAACGGTAGCCCCAAATGGCAGTATTGTCCCTGTGTAATGGTCTACTTACTAGAAAGAAACAGATAATCTTGAGATATGCCTCCATCCAGAACATACTATACACTGCAGGCAGGCAGTACAAGTGTTAGTAATGATATCAGATAACAAGTTCCTTTGCTATTTGGAGTCTATTTTTTAAGCTGTTTAATTTAGTAATTACAGTTTCTTTATAAAAAGTCCCTCATGGCAAAATGCAAAAATATCACCTTGTCACCCAGGCCAAAGCTTGAGAGGAATTTGGACTTTTAAAGAAACCTTGTATTTTAACATGAGTTCCATATGTATATGTGTCTGTTTGGTAGATTATTATTCACCACTGTGGGACCATTAACATTGCTCTCCACTTCTTCATTCAAAGGTGATGCTCTGCTCTACAGAATGCTTTTCTTCTAAATGGCTATGTAATCCTACTCTAACCCTTGAGATCAGACTTTTGGTAGGCAACAGGCCACGTCTAGGAAGCAGACTCCTGAAATTCAAAGGAACCTATCTAAATGAACTATTAAGACCCATGACTGTAGATGCTGGGTAGAAAACTGCACTTACACTCTCCCCAGCCTGCTTCAATGGCAATCTTCTCCAGCTATTAGACCTCTTGGCAATCCCAGTTCTCTACAGCTTCCAAACATGAAAGACAAGCACAACTGTAGATACTGATCTTTTCTTGCCCATCCATTTCTTTGTTGCACAGATATTCTGGATACTTATTCAAAGCACTGTCCAGTCTTCATGATTTGCAAGTCAAGCATGTAAATTCTTTTGCCTCTTCTAGTTTTATATTTGACAATCCATTCATACCTTTAAGGTCACCTAAGGCTAAGCATGTTTCCTAAAAGTCTATGGTGGTTGTCTTCATTAAATTAGTAGAAAGAAGTGAAGAAAACCTGCATTAGTCAAAGTGCCAGAATTTCATATTAAATCCTCTACCTTGTTGACATAAAATGAGCACTACTAAAAGAGCTTTGCTTAAAAATCTAACAAGAATTGTTTAACTTCTAGAATACCAATGTAACACATAAGGCATTCATACATTAGACTTGACAGAGACCATACACAGAGGATGGAGATTGAATTACAATTGAGTTATAAAGCAATGAATGAAAGGTCAAATTTTGCTTTCAGACTATACCAACACCTTTCACTGCAGTGGCATTGCAGAAGCATGGACTGAAACAGAATGGTTTAAAGCGTATCCAAAAAAAAGTTTACATTTCCTATAGGACTAGAGGTTACTCCTTTCTTTTTAAAGGCAGAGGGAATTCTTAGATAATCTAGCTTGACATTCTGATTAATAAAGGCTACCGAATGAGCCTGTCTGCTGTCTTTCATACCGTGTAAGTCACAGAATCCAGCCCTAAAGTTGTTTCTAAATATATCCAAGGAACAGAGTCTAAAATTAATCCAATCATTTGTCCAGTAAGACATTCTTCATTGTCTCAGAATGACAAAATCCAGTCTTTCCAAAACTATATGGACTCAAAGATTAATTAAAGAATATAAATAAATAAATAAAGTATGATCAAAGGCTGCAGTATGGCAGCTGGCACACTGCCTGTCAAGGCTGCAGGAGACCATCAGGTTAACTGCCACCTGTGGTTAC
Source organism: Anseranas semipalmata (assembly GCA_013399115.1). Classification (NCBI taxonomy): domain Eukaryota; kingdom Metazoa; phylum Chordata; class Aves; order Anseriformes; family Anseranatidae; genus Anseranas; species Anseranas semipalmata. Next base: position 552,368 of record VXAA01004924.1, on the reverse strand, counting down.
TATGGAACATCTACCCTCTGAGGTTTCCTCTTCTCCAGACAGAAAGGAAAGAGATTCCTGAACATGTTGTCTCCAAGAGAGGCAGGGAGCAATTCTGTGACTGGAAGATCAAAGCTCTTGGAGGAAAGGAAGAAACTGGAAAAAGGGAGGAAAAAAATCGGGTCCAAAGTTACTAGATGGATTTGGGAACACTACAAGGGAGTGAAAGGGAATGTTGGAGAGATCAAAGGAAGCTTCAAAGCCTGGCTAAGGCATCAAAACTTCTGACTGTTTATCCATATCAACCCCCACAATTTTGAGGTTTGCTTATTATCAAGGGCACTAAACTCAAAAGATTAGCAGCAGATGAACGGCACAAATCCAGGTGCTTTTGTACAGGCAAGTGAACAGTCTGAAAGCAGGCTCAAGTGAGGAATCCTATGCAGAGGCAGAATAAAGGCACAGCACTGCTTTGGTTGAAAGAAAACCTGCTGCTTTCACCAAATGTACAAGCCAGAGTTGAATGTTTTATTTTTATTTTTTGTTTTTTTATTTATTATTTTTATTTTTTACAAAGCTGATAGTGGTTCTAATGCAAGCAAAATGTTGTGTGGTCCTGCTTGGCATAAGCAAGGTAAAGCAAATTGAACAGTCAGTCTGTCATCCTTTCTAGATATTGCAGACCCATAATGGCACCTGAAAGGAATGGGGCTATACTTTGAAGCTTGTATTAAAGGCAGTTTGATGTAAGGAAGATTTCAGTTTCTTCCACAACAATAAATTCAGAATTGGAACTCATGTAAATATTGCCTAAATATTACCACCTATTTAGAAGGGTTCTGTAAATCATGAAACCCACAAGTGGGTAGAATACTTGACAGCCACTGCTGAAATACCAAATTATCCATCATTATCAACTGACTAGTAAGTGAATCCTGGAACACAGATAACCCCTCTATGTTTTCAGAACAACCTTCTGTTGTTAGTCATATTAAAACACAAGGAACCAAATTACTAAAGAATTCCACTATACCCAATCAAAAGCAATATAAAATCTTAGTGACCCTGAAAGAAGCAGAATCCAAAGGGATGCCCAATTTTGAAAATCCAGTAGACTATCAGGCACTTAGACTTCAAAGCAGGCAAGAGGATAACTGACTCAGGCCAGCTAAAAAGCTTTCACTGATCCCGTTTTATTTTTTTTAATGATTTCATGTAACAAGATGATAAAAAATGGTGGAAAAAAAAAAACTCAGGAAAACCCAAAACCCTGCAGCCACCACCATCAAAACAGATGTCACAACTCTGTTCAACCCAACTGAAGACTGGAGTTGCTGGAGATTTTTGCAGTTCTCACATTCAAGAAATTCTATGGGGCTACATGAGACCCTCCATGTTTTCTCTAAAGAATTCAGCAAACACTACAGTGGTTATCAGAAGGAACAAATGCAGATAAGAAAAAGCAGCTAGGGATATGGCAAATTAAGTGACAAGAAAGATCTATGTTTTGTAACACCAAGAAAAATTTATCTTTGTTGGCCTCTGTCAACATGTAACAAGAGGCCATGCAGAGTTCCTTATTGCAGCTAGTGATGGCTTCATTTAGGTGATCAACACTAGTCCAAAAAGGAAATGTATTTTTTAATTCAGCACCACATCACTCAGTAGTTTTCAACTTCCAATAGTAATAGATAGAAATACAAGCTAATAGTAGCATTCACAAGGTGAATTAGAAGATTCTGTACTGAATGTTTAAACTGATTCAGTTCATCGCAACCCCAGCAGGACTGGGGTAAGCATCACTAATGTGAAAGTCAACCTAGTTTCAATGAGAAGCTAATAGTTACAGAAAACTCCTTATCTCTGAAGAAAAGTCAAAATAGCTATCTTTCTTGCAGATATACTCCAAACACTTCCAAAATGACACCATACCTCCAGCAATGAGAACGTAGTGCAATAATAATCCTCTATGATGATAGTCAAAACACATTTCTTAGGATGTCCACACAGTCCACATCTCCTGCATGCAAGAAACCCATCTCCCTGGCTCCAGTGAGGGATATCAAGTGTCCCCACAGCCCCAGACCTGCAGCCTCTCTCCAGAGCTCAGTCTGGCTCAAAGCCTCTGTTGTACTAGGGTAGGTGCTCCTATGGGTGCTGGAGACCCCATCCTGCGGTGCATCACCACCCCTGATGAGCACAGGTATAGTCTCTAGCCCCCTTCTGGACAAACTCCTGCATCTCTCAGCTGTCTCTATTAGCTATGCACTGGGAAGTGGGCCTAAGTCCTGTTTTTTAAATAGGCCTCACCCCAGCACCTGTTGCAAGCATGCTCCGTCCTCTGTAATCAGGAGGCAGCTGTAACAAAACCTCCAAACTCTCTTTTATCGGGGACAGCTGTCAGAGCTCATCAGAGATGCCACAAAGTCAAAGCATCCCATTGCTACCCTTTCCTGGGAGCAGCCATCACCAGGACATACACTGCAGAATCCCCAGAGGTCCTCCAGCAATCCTGGAAGAAGTTCTGAAAGAACATAGCATCCCTTTTCTTGGCCACAGGCTTAATTTCCTGTAAATCTTCCTCTAGAAAACTTAGCACTCAACAATAGTACTGAAACTTACAACAAAGACTAAATACCATGTGCATAACTTTGTACTGCAACTGCAATACAAGTATTTTAGAACTAGAATATCTTCAAAAGATCACCTAGACCAAAATGTGCAAACACGTACACATATGCATAATTTTATGCGCATAGGTCATCTCAAGGATGTGACATTAATGTAAAAAAAAATAAATAAAGGGGGGGGGAGCGTAAATGCTTGTGGTGGTGGGGATCCAGTCTAAAAGTGGGAGAAAGGGAGAAATATTCTATCAAAACAAAACCAATTTCAATGTAACATATATTTTTACAGTAAAATAATAAAAAAAAAAATCCATTCTGGAGTGAACAGGTTAATTTATTTAGTCTTTCCTAAAACTGTTATAAATACAAATATTTTTTTACACCATATGTAAAAGACAGAAGGCTGCAGCTAATAAATAACATTTCTCATGCTATTCTCAAATGCTCCCTAGGGAAGATTTGACCTCTTTAAAAAAGGTGAAATCCACACAAGGCAAAAAGAGAAAAGAAATATTTTTCATTTTATGCTTCACCATTTTCACTTAAGACTTAGCAAAAATAGAACAATCTATTGAATACAGAAGACTAAATATATGATCTCTGACTATGCAGTTGATGTTCTGCACTTTGCTAAAATGCATATGGAAATTATGCACCAAAGAATAAAATAATATACCACAAACACATGTACTATTGAATGTATGTTTTCTTCCCCAAATAAGGGAATGTTTTATTAAAATATTGATATTAGATGGACAATAATTACAGGAAAGTATAATCATATTTCTACACATTTGGGAAAGTTATGGAAAGGTATCAATAGAAACGACACAGTACAATATTTGAAAAGGTTTTTCTTGTAATATTAACCCTTTGAAAGACTCACTTTTGGTGAGGTTATCATCATCTACCTTTCTTCCTTATATTATTTCATTAAGAGAAGGTTAGGTTTGACTGACTGAAGAAAATATCTAGCTCCTTTTCTGGGTTCCTGAGCAACGTCAGTAGCACAATGCACAGGTACCTCAGGCACACTCTGTGTCTTTTTTTTACAACCTGAATGTATTTTCAATACAGGTTTTTAGTTTGGCTTCCTACAGAAGGCAAACTTACATTGTGTTATTCAGTATCGCCCTTTGTCTGTTGGCAACTAATTTGAACTCAGTCGTCATTTTCAATAAAAGTGATGCAGTGGTGAAGTTGCCAAAGCTATTAACTTCCTGTAAGTGTTATGAAAAGAGTCATTGGGGTAAAAAAAGATCAAAACAGTGTAATGATAATGTATTGAAACTTATACATTTATAAACAGCATATGTCAGCAGAGCCCCAATTGTCATACTGTATAGTTGCATTAATTGAAAAAATTAGACCCCAGATCAATGAAGTTATTCAAAATGACTGTATCTGTCATGACCAGGTGCACTACAGCAGTTCAAGACAATAGTTCGGGTAGATGAAGTACAGCCACGTCACGTCAGAGATGACCTTATCAATCCTCTCCTACAGAAATGTTCTTCCAGCGACTCTCTCAGTTGTGGTACATTAACAGTTTGAAGATGGCTTGTGCTGTGTGTGAATAGCTTTCACTGAAGACTTGTGGCACAGGTGTTGCTGTGCTGTGGGTGCTCTTCAGCTGCACAGGTCTAGGAGGAGAGCAGGTGTAGGATGCCGCTCCCCTAGGACCACCCTCACTGGCACAGCCCACATTGCAAAGGGCAAGAGCAGCCCTCAGAGGACTGAGGTATCTGAACTTGGGGACTTATTTTCCTCCAAGTCCCATTTGACAAAGTTACAGTGCTCAGAGACAGGAACACAGCTGTAAATTAAAAGCTGTTTGCCATATACTGAGAGTACTTTGTGGTCCTCTGGTGCAGCTTGCAACACAACAAAATGGACTTCTGTTGTCTAGAGTTTTATCTTGCTGAGGTGCAAATGGGCTTCAAAATTACCATTCTATATAGCCGTCATTGAAGTTAAATACCTCACATATTCAAATCACTACATGTATCACACATATTCTGGTTGAGTTTTATTGTATTATATATTTGAGGCAAACATTCCTAACTCTGTGCTAACGCTGTTTTCTCTCAGGAATTTTTCTGCCATTCAGGGGTGGCAGTATAACAGTCAAATCACCTCAGGCTCAGGTACTATATACTCAGAAAAATCTAATACATACACAAAAATAACACTTAAAATAAAAATCAAATATTTTAAATGAAAAAAAAAAAACATTGAACTATGAATTATGATAGCAAACAATTATAATTTAATCTAGCATTTATGCCACTGGTCTTTCATAGAATGATAGAATCATAGAACAGCTAGGGTTGGAAGGAACCTTAAAGACCATCTGGTTCCAACCCCCCTGCCATGGGCAGGGATGCCACCCACTAGATCAAGTTGCCCAGGGCCTCGTCCAACCTGGCCTTTGAACACCTCCAGGGATGGGGCATCCACAACTTCTCTGGGCAGCTTGTTCCAGTGCCTTACCACCCTCTGAGTGAAGAATTTCCTCTTAACATCTAATCTAAATCTCTCCTTTTAGTTTAAAACCATTCCCGCTTGTCCTGTCATTGTCTGCCCAAGCAAAAAGTTGCTGTCCATCTTTTTTATAAGCCCTCTTTAAGTATTGAAAAGCTCCAATAAGGTCACCCCGGAGCCCTCTCTTCTTCAGCCTGAACATCCCCAGCTCTCTCAGCCTTTCTTCATAGGAGAGGTGCTCCAGCCCTCTGATCAACTTTGTAGTCCTCCTCTGGACCCCTTTAACAGTTTGCTTTATATAATCTGGAATTAAATATTTTATAATCTGGAATTAAATAATATAATCTGGAATTAGAATGTCCTAATCAAACCTATGTGGTTATTGCATAATTTTCTAATATTATTACTGATTTTCTGGGACTTGTTAAGGCTAGCTTTTGCATAAAACTTAAATGCTAAATTTCAAATTACTGAAACATTTTCTTATCTTCAGTATTCAGGTTAACTGATCATCTCTTGGATGGGATGTCTTTTCAAGAAGCAAGAAAATACTGGCTTATTTTGGAGGCACTGGCATTTTGTGCTAGTTTAATTTGGAGGAATGGAAACACAAAGTGAAAGGGTTGCTCTTTCACTTTATAGCTGCCTTTCAGACCAAGGGACTGAGAGCAGCATTTTTTCACATGACACTAAAACTAAAAAAAAAAAAAAAAACTAAACTAAACTAAACTAAAAAGTGAAGAAGGTAGACAGCCCTGACAGTTGACAGCTTTCTTTTTCACTCACACTGAAGGAAGAACACTTAGCATTTCACAGCTTATAAACTGATAAATCCTTTTCCTTAACTCTGAAAGGATAATTGTCTAATGTTTGTATTATTACCTCACAAAGATAAAACAGCTCTTTCATACATTTTACAATAAGAACAAACTTTGACAGAATTCTGATTCTAATATAATAATAATAGCTCTTCTTTGGTGGACTCAGAATATCATAATTGTGACTACTGTTTTTATATATCTTACCAATAAACCAAAAGATTTTGTAGGTAATGTGAGCTGGCATAGGAAAATTATTATACACATTCACTGGCCTGCAGAGATACACTTGAATATTTATGTCTGCAACCAGTTAAACTGCTGAGTCCAAACAGGTGAGAAATATAGCCTAAATGATGCAGAAAAAGTAACAAAGAATGGGTGCCCATATTATATTTATTTTTACATTTAATATATATGATGTAAGTAAACGAGGACTGGATGAACAAAGAGCAAGAAGAACTATGCCTTAGAGATAAAGATGCCCATGAAGACTGATTTGACAAAAGAATCAAGGTGCTGACAGTGGATAACGTTAACATATTCAAAAGCAAACAAAACAGAGGCACATCTGAACAGAGGAGCAAACAACAAATTAAAGAGGAGAAAAGCATCTTGGGAATCTATACCTTGATTAGAATGTGTAATTACAGGATTTACAGCTTGATAAAGCAATTGATTATAACAGGAGATTACTTTTAAGTCATGAGTGAACACCAAGATCTGAACAAGAGCCGCCTACTTTCTTTGGCAATCTTATTCTACTCCAAACATATAACTTACAGTTTCACCTATCTGAAATTTGTTTACTAAGCAACCCACAAGCACAATGCAAAACTAAAAAGGCACTTGCCAGATGAGTTTAGTTATTTTCATTGGATGTTATACAAGGGCATTCAAAAATATATCAGACAACAAAGACAATATTCACTATTTCATTATTATTTTTCAGATCCAATAAACAAACAATTCTAACACATTAAATTTAAAATTTTAAATATAACTTTAAAAGCCAAATGGCAAACATTTTTTTCAGAAAGAATACTGAAAAAAAAAATGAAAATAACACAAAACAAAAGCTAAGAAGCTATGAAGAGAAGGAAGCTAAAGTTATAGGCCAACTTTATTAGTGGTGTCTAACTAGATATATACAAAATATAGTCAGTGAATTATGTACAGCATATTAGCTTTATCATCAATGCACCCAAATCTTGATTTTCCAGGGACTTACCATGCAGTACTTGAAAAATCCAGTTTTCCCTCAAAAACATCATCTGTGAGGACCAAGCCAGCAGGACTTCTTATTCAGAATGGGTGAAGACAAGATGCACACACAAGTACCTTTATTATAGAAGACCAATCATAATTTTATTGATCAAAATTGCAAATACAGATAACTCAGAGGAACTTGACTTAAATGATTCAAACCTCTCCATCATCTGTTATACAAATCTGACAACTTCTTTGTCTGTACCAGCCTGCTCAGGTTAAACTCCTAATCATACTTCACAAACTTTAAGAGACTAGTTTGTATTCAGATGCTTATTATTTCTTCACTTCATATGGCAGGAGTGTGCTTTCATGTGGCCTGGTCAACCTCTTTAGTGCTTACCATCTGTTTTTATCTCTTGATTTTTCAAAGCAGCTTCAATCGTTCATAATTCCACAGAAGAAAATACAATGAAAATGAAAAGGAAAGGGAAACTGACACATCAACATATGCAAAAGCTTCTGGATAGTTTGATGAACATCATATGAAACCTATACTGTTGAGCACAAGTTGGCAAGTATATCTGGAGCACCCTTGTGAAAAAGATCTACGTCAACCAGAGAAAGATAATGCAGATTTCCCCTAAGGTGTTATATCAAATTTGGTAAACAAATGAATATGAAAAGTCATATTTACCAATAAAATAAAATGGATAGTTTCAGGTAGACTGATGAAATTCAGTAACTCAAGAGGTCTAACCTTACTTGTGTCTATTATACTTCCTTTCCTCCCTTAGAATTAATTAATGGTTCTCAGAATCAGCTTATGGTTTCATGTAAATCATATCCGATTTAAATTCTACATCTGAATACTCACCATTATATTACTTAGTTTGTTTTGGATGGACAAGCAAAACAAGGATGTGTTTTCATGTGATACTTCTATAACAAATTATCCAAATTTTTATGTTATGGACCACTGTCATTTTTCATATATTTGACTCTTACATGTTTGTTCATTTAAATTAGATCTGATCACTGTTGCCATGTAAAAATTAATAAAGCTAGCGAGGATGCATTCAAGTACGTAGAGTGGCACATCTTCACAATGCAAAAAAAAAAAAAAGCTGAAAAATAGACTTCAGTTTATAAAATTTAATTAATTAGTAGGTGAGGGCTTTCAAATCTGGATTATCTGCAATGAGCAGAAGAGGATCAGATTAAAATTTGGCAAACACTGTTTTTTTCTGGTTCACTTGTGAAAGAAAAAAGAATCAGGGAAAAAAAATAGTTTCTGACTAATCAAAATATATATTTCTCAATGTTTTTAACTACAATACTCTACACCCCACAAAACTGATTTAATGTAACATTTTGCTTAACATGAATAAAGTGTCTTGCTTCATGTTTAGATTATTTAACTCCAATCTAATTCCTTATGTAATTTCTGCTTCTTCTAGTCATTGAGAAAAGCTCACTAATTCTAATCATACTTTTCAAAAAAAGTTAAGGACTTTAACCACTTTTCTTCTTACCAATGTCAGCTTACACTGCTGTATACAAATGAACAATCGTAACAGATTGCATGACACAATGTGGCAATACACAAATATACTGAAGTATAAGTACTATATAAACAATTCCCATGCATGAAGAAGTCTTACAGGATAGTCTTACATCAAGACATAGTCTTACATGAACACTAACTACTAGAAAAAAAATATTTGAGCATATGTGCAAATCTGATTTATTCTCCAAAAGAAAAATTAGAACATACAAAGTCTAGAGCTCATTCTATGCGATTCTGAAAAAGAAAATCTGTATCTGATATAAATAATACCCAACTGATAAAGAAATGAGGAATGGGAAAAAGCAGAAGAACTTGTAGTCTAACAGAAATGTCATTGCTGAGGGTTCAACTTTACTTAGCCCTTTTAAATGTAAAGATAACTTTTAAATATAAAGAACGCTATCACAACCTGCAGAATATTAAACATTGCTCATCTCTTAAAGCCTGCTTTTATTTACTTATCTGCACTCCTACAAAGGAGGAAAGCTAGTTAAGTGAAACCTACACACTGATTTGAAGCCAGACTTTAAATTCTTGAAAGTAAAAATAAGGTTCAGAACATCTTTTCCACTGTTTAAAGACGCATAACAATCTTTGTCCACTTTTAACAGATAATATGAGTAATGCTGTTGATGGTGAAGTGGAAGACATAAGAAAATAACTTTTTCAATCAATTGTTCTAATTCTATTTCATGCCACTATAATAGTTTTTTATGCTCTTTAAAATTTTATAACCACTTTTATAAGTGTCTTGAATTGAAAGGGAGAAAATGCTTCAAGACCAGAAATACAAATCTGAAATCTGAATATGAGAGAAATAAAATCTTCTGGTTTCCATGAGGTTTTAGCAGAAAATGCATGGACAGAAAATGTACACATATTTACACATTTAATTTGCATGCACGATGACCATGATTGCAGTCCAACGACCATTAGTTTATCAAATGGATCGTTTTTGCAGCATATCCATAGCAGAGCATCATGAAGTTCCAAATGCAAATTCACATACATCTCTGCATGCATACTTGCATGTCTGACCTTTTAAATATCGGGCCCCATTTTTACTGTGATTTACATATCATGGAGATGATCATTATGTACTGGAGCAGAATTTTGATGACTGAAGCTTGCTCAAGGCTAGTTTACACACATTCACTGCTCACTTGGGCAGAATTTGGCCCACACAGACGCACATTTTGGCAGGTTCAGAAAAGGATCAGGGGCAAAGGGATTCAAGAAACTTCAAAAGTGCATGTGAACCATACACATTCAGATAACTAGTAGACCAGATGATAAAAATATGCATGGAATAATTTCCAAAATATGCAGCTGACTTGCATGAGTTAAAATCTACCTGGACAGGAAAATTAATATGTTGACATCTGGCAGTACTGTAAGAATTACTCAGAGCTAGGTCCAATAAAATCTTCATTCAGCTCCTGTTCTCTAGAAAGGTGTGTGAACCTTGAAAAATCAATATTTTAGGGATTGTGCAACCTTGCCCAGGAAGCAGCAGCATAAAAATTGGGCAGTCTGTTGAAGTTAGTCACCGGTTTTGTAGAAATACAAATTTGACTTCAGCAGCAGCAGAGTGAAGAGGGATTAGGGAGGTATGTTAGCCTTTTACCATAGCGCACAATGACCAGAACAACAGCCTCATCATGAGAATGGCTGTGCCACTGCAATGACTACTCTTTAAGATACAAAGAGCTCTGTCAAGGGAGAATAAGCTTCTCTGCCTCTCCCAAGACCTAACCGTGAAGCTGGTATAAATCTCTCACAAGAGCTGTGGGAGGTCAAAGGGGTGAGGAAAGAAAAATTAAGTGCAGTAAAAATTTCAGCCCACAAATACAAAGCTGGCAGAGCAGAGTTTGGGACAGGCAGGCAGCATAAACCTACAGAGGATGGGGGAGAAAGAGGGTCATCGCTGAAACTGTGCTTAGAGACTCAGACAAAAGTCCACGGCTCTTTCAGGAAAATAATGTTTTCCTTCCACCTTGGGAGAAATAACATAGGAAGTCCAAATAAAGTAATCAGAACATGTCCATGAATTCTTATGTGGTAAGTCTGTACAACATGGGATATTGAAACACATTATACCAAGTTCTAAACAGCATGTCACTGTTGCCTGTCTGTGTACATGTTCTAAAGAAATACATATTTAGTTATAATACAAACTTGGTACATTCAGCCTTAAAAAGCTGTTAGGGCCTACAGCAGACTCTTCAGTGAGACCAATGCATAAAGTCAGCATCATGTTGGTTATACGTACAGACTGGGGGATGAGGTGCTGGAGAGCAGCCCTGAAGAAAGGGATCTGGGGGTTTTGGTCGACAACAAGTTAAACATGAGCCAGCAGTGTGCCCTGGCAGCCAGGAGGGCCAACCGTACTCTGGGGTGCATCAGGCACGGCATTGCTAGTCGGTCAAGGGAAGGGATTGTCCCGCTCTGCTCTGCACTGATGTGGCCTCACCTCGAGTACTGTGTGCAGTTTGGGGCACCACAGTATGAGAAAGATATGGAACTGCTGGAAAGTGTCCAAAGGAGGGCTGCTAAGATGGTGAAGGGCCTAGAGAGCAAGACATATGAGGAGCGGCTGAAGTCTCTTGGTTTGTTCAGCCTGGAGAAGACTGAGGGGAGATCTCACTGCAGCCTACAGCTTCCTCACAAGGGGGAGCAGAGGGGCAGGCGCCGATCTCTTCTCTCTGGTGACAGCGACAGGACCCGAGGGAACGGCATGGAGCTGTGACAGGGGAGGTTTAGGCTAGGTATCAGGAAAAGGTTCTTCACCAAGAGGGTGGTCAGGCACTGGAACACGCTCCCCAGGGCAGTGGTCAAAGCACCGAGCCTGACTGAGTTCAAGAAGCGTTTGGACAACGCTCTCAGACACATGGTCTGATTTGGGGTTGCCCTTTAGGGACCTAGGAGTTGGACTTGATGATCCTTGTGGGTCCCTTCCAGCTCAGGATATTCTTAGTTAAAGCATTATGTTCTAACAGGAACTTCCTGTCCACAGCCTCTGTCCTCCCACCCTATTCTCAATTCCTCCTTCTTTGGGTAATACAAGTACATTTAAGGTTTGTTAGAACAACTAAGATATTAGCAGTTATACACAGTAACTTGCTAACTTACACTTAATCTGTACCTTATATTATCAATGGTATTGGCAATTTTATCATAAAACATGATGCTGCTCAGAGTTTCATCTCTTTCTTAGGTACAAGTTGACTTTAACAGCTGTTTTTATCCCAGAGTATAAAAACATGAACTGTACATTTCACAATCAGTATCCAGTTACTGCACACAGAACAGTAGGCTCGTTTGTGACATCTGAACTGTTAAAACCAGTCAGATCATCTTTTTCTGGTGCATTAGCCTTTACTTCTGCCAATACAGACAGAAAACAATATAAAGGATTACAAACACTTGAAAGGAAAGACAATAAACTTTCTTTCTTATTTCTCTACAGCTGATAGAACAATAATCTCAGTGAAAAATCTCATCATTAAAACCACAAGTGACAGAAGTCTAGTTTTCTTTAAAGAAATGCAGTTACTTTAGAAAACAATGTTACACATTTATGCTGTATTATTAGTATGTGATTAATAAAAAATAAATAAATACCATATGATGCTGAATACTCCCAGACCAACTGCATACAAGTTCATTTGTGCCGTTCTAAGTGTATTTTGTACGATATATTAGGTAGGGGTAAAGTGGGCTTCACAGAACAGCTACCAATAAATCTTGTACAATAACAAAATAATATATATCACAAAACCTCAAACATCAACATGGGTTATGACACAGAGCTTAAAAACCTATACAGCTTCACTGCAAGTAATGCAAATAATCTCTCTGAAGACTCCAAGAGATCCTCAAGAATCAAGGGACTGTCACATTACCAGTCCCCTGTGTTCAGGGGAATATTCAAAAATATTATTAAGATCCCCTTTGACTCTTAAAAAAAAAAAATGGGCCTAAAAACCATGAGATTTAAAGATAAAAATCAACTCTACCCTTTACCTTCTAAAGAAAGAGCTTACAACTCTTACTTCCAAGCTTTTTCCAGAATAGAAAAGGTTAGAAATTTATTTTCTAGGGAAGTTTGGCTTCTTAGAAGATAACATTATTTGATAGGTCAGTGTTTCTCCAATGTTCTCTTCAGAAGAAACACTGAATATTGATATATAATATTGCAAGAGCTGGCAATACAAAAAGTGATGTATATCTAGATTTTTTTACCCATCACCCATCCACCACACATTCTTGGAGTTACAACCAGACAGTCTGAAAAATAGACTTCAGTTCTTTGACTCTTAAGAACAATTATCTCCCCTGAATCGTTTCATTATGATATGACTTCAACATATACACCCTTAAAGGAAGGACTCTTGTGACAGCATGTCCATTAGGAAATACATCTGTATGCACTCAGCATGCAGTACTAGCAGGTATAATCAGCGTTAGTTTAAAGTGGCCTATCTTCTGTAGGGCAAGATCACAAGAAGGTCAATGCCACATGTGTAGGACTAACTCCTTTCTTCAGGGCATTACTTCTGGGAGCTCAATAAGGACATTACTTGGGAAAAAAAAAAAAAAACTGCAAGCAGAAATATTACTCCTGGGGTCATGCTTTTTGTAGGATCTGTGCATTTCCACACTTCATAGCCAGGATAATTACAGTTTTGTACATATGTATCATCAGCTGTGACACTGGGGATGGAGGGATGGGAGAAAGGAAGGAGAAGGACAGGAATGGAGAAAAGGAGAAGGAAGGGAATGGAGGAAGGGAATTCTGCCTGTTGGGAAAGCCATCTCAAGAAAGAAGTGAGAAGACATCTCACTTCTCTTATATCGTTTCAAATTTGGGGTGGATTTGCAATTCTTACACAGATCTGTTGTCTTTTTATAAGCTTAGGTTTTTTAAGTAGACACTTGTCCTATGTCATTCATTACATTACATGAAAAAGGTGGTCTGGGATTTTACATCAGTTATTTGAAACATAAATATTGTAAGATATTGAACTAAATTTTTAACAATTACTACTTTAATAAGAATTATTTTCAAATCATATTTCACTTGCCTTTGAATGAAAAGTTATACAGGTAGATATTTAATTTTCTTGCCTACTTTCCAACCATATTTGAAATATTCAGGATTAATTTCCCCTATCTAGACTGATCTGATCTACACTGTGCTTTCCACAAGATAACTCTTCGAGACATTTTTTTTTTTTTTTGAATAACTAAACGCAGCTGACCCATACAATTTACCACCCAAGGAACAATATGGCCAGTTTAGCAAATGACCATCTCAGCTAGCAATATGCAGCAGGACTCAAATAGATTAGGTGTAGTTTAGTCAGCTACCTTATTTATCTTTTTTCTTGGTTCTTAATAATTAATTGTGTGTGCATCTTCTGGCCACAACTGATAAGCATGTGTATGCATTTACATTACAATTGCCCATTTCAGTAGATTATAACTTAACCATAAAAACTTGCCTTTAGCTGAAACCTGGTGTTTAAGGATTCAAAAAATGTATATAAAACACTTCTTAAACTGGGGGGACTAATAAGCTTTTTAAAGAATTTTAAAAGCATATTTAACCGATTTCACACATATATGTGCATAGACTCTCAAATATAAGCATACAGAAATGGCAACACTAAAGGCTTTTACCTAAAATTGTGACACACAGATGAAACCATATTGTTTCCAACAATTTAATACAGGAAATGGCTACTGCTAGTGTGCAATTTCAGCTGCAAACAAATGTTTACCTTTTAATACTACCTCAGTACTGTACCACAGAACATGACAAAAAAATATGAAGGGGTCTATTTATACTGTCCTTATTTGCAGCACTAGAAACAGTCACTGTAGAAGTCCCAATGTACCTATGCAGAAGGCTAGAGGCTGGGATTTTGCTAAACTCCAGAGGACAGATGCTGAGGAAGAAATTAGAAGTTTCAGTATGACAATATTAATGACAAATAAATAGCCCAAACAAAAACTTCCGAGCTTTATCACTGACCATGAGAACTGGTAACCATTTGAGGTAGTTCTTAATGTGTTCAAATTTGGTTTTGTTGGCTTTTTCAGAAAATGTATGATCAGAAATCTCCAACCTTACCCACAAACACTAGAACTCAAAATGACATGATTCCACTGATGTACAGGTCTCTGCCTATGAATTCCACTTTTACATGCCTGTTTCTCTTGCACTTCAACAGCAACTTTTCAGTTACAGATGAGAGCTAAATCAGTTTGATTGAAATCTGTTTCACCTCCATCACAGTGAGCAGTTTATATTAAACATCAGTATTTCAAAATATTTTCTGACTCTAAAAGGAAAAGCAAATTACTATCTGGAGCTTCATGGAAATTTAAATTTTAAAAAATTTTCAGCATGACAAAACAGGCTGTTTCTCTGAAAAATGAAAAAGCACATGTAAATTATAATTGTTAATTCAAAAGCAAGACACTTTTCCAGGGGAAATATTCAAAATCCACTATATGAAGTGCTTTTATTTTGCATAGGAATTGCCATATGTGAAACAAATGACCTATAAGAGAAGTTTAACACAAGACTAGAAATTAATATACTATGTATAGTAATGTTCAGTAATGTCTTTTCTTTCTACAAAATGATAGAAATGTGATTTTTGTTCCCTTTCATTTCGCTAAGCTAATTCTCAAAGGGAGGTTTTTCCTGAGGTTGTCGGATAGCTATGATCCCCTCTTTAGAATAAGGTACATTAACAGAAAGGCAGATTTGAAAAAACATATTAACAGTGCCCAAGTAAGAACAGTAGCACTTTATGTTGGCTTTGAACAAATCCTATAAATAATATCTAAAGCACAAGGGGTCAGCAAAGAATCAGGTTTCTCATAGCCTAGACTCACAGAACTGTGACAGGTAATGAGACAGATTAGAGAAGCATTAAAGAGATTTGAGAGAGAGAGAGAGAGAATACTGTGATGGAATCCATCAAACCAAGTGTAGGCATCTACAATCCAGACATCTATTGTACCCTGTGACCCCAAGGGATCCTTTGCAGTCATCAAAGACCTAGTCAATACAGTCATGTTATCTATGAGGAAGCTCACTTCATGTAGGGGTTTAAACAAATCAGGTGGATTTAGGCCCTTCAAGTTGTTCTTCCTTTCCGCTGACTAAAAAGACAGCCAAAGGTGACAGGCTCTGCTAGTAGATATTTACATCAGTGATGACCTGCAGTTAACCCTATACCACTTTTTGGATTGTGTTTCTTTTCTCAGCTAAGGATTTTTTGGAATGTCTATTTGTACTAATCCATTTCAGAATTTTACAACAAGATGAACTTTACAAGTAAAAAGTGTATATTATATTAAATTAATTTAATTATATTTAACATGTCTGTGATTATATTTGTGAAGTGATTCCATGTAAAGTTAAAAAAATCCAATGGCACATTCTTTCTATGGCAGTGCCATAAAACAGTTTTTTTTTTCATCTCAATTCCAATTGTTGCTTTAGTCCACATTCAGCATTTTCTATCTGTAGTAAAATATGGTCACTGTAGTTATGTTCATTTTTTCAGAAATAATCACAGGTCCAGCTTTTCTGAAAAAAAAAAAAAAAAAAATGAAGCTCTATCAGCAGACCACTGCAATTGTAAAGTCATTGTATGCAACACACAGCTGTAATTATGGAGCAAGATACTGTAAGAGAAATAACATTTTGGAAAAAAAAATCTTACTGCATTCAACCTTAGAAAACTTTTAAACTTTTAAACTTGAATCCACATACGAAAAGATAGCTCTCTGGAAATCCTAGCTTTCCTGTGTGTATTCTGTTATGCAGTTCTCTGAAGTTTCCAGTCTTGCTCCTTTTGGACGGAAAAAAGGAATAGCATCTATATGATGATCAGATCTTGCCCATACCATAGGTCCCAGCTGTCATGTGTATCAATAAAAATTCAAGGGATTTTTAACTCCATCTGATTTTACAGCTACTCAGAGAAGAAGATTAAGTAAGGAATATCTGTTTCATCTTCATATAAAACTTCTCTCTGAAATGCCCTCTCCCTGCTTTACGGCACTCGTCAACTGCAGACTGGATTACATACATTGAAAATGTGCTTGGTTGTTTACTCAGGTGCATATGACATCTGTGCTTTAAAACTCTGAATTTATCATTTACTCCACCCAGGTGCTGATGCTGACTTGAGGTTTTGTGGGGACAGCCCTGAATATTTTACATAACACTTGAATAGGACATGAAGTCTGTTTCTTCTGCTTTGATGTCTTTCCTGGTAATCCACACCAATTGTCTCAAGACTTAAATGTGAAATAATAGGAAACAAAGCTGGAAAATAGGAAGTGTTACTGATGTAACTCTCACCAGCATTTACAGTACTAGTTAAAAAACATGTATATACAACTAGCACTCTTTTTCTAATACCTACTCTCCTCTCCTGGTCGCTTGTTTCCCTCTTTGGAGGCCAGTTACGCTGTAGATCTACCCCTAGACACAATATTCTGGTTGGATGGAACAACTCCTACATGCTGGACACCCATCTGCTGGCAACAATCGGATTGCAAACCATACCCTGAGGGCTAGGTTATTACATATCCCCTTGTTATAAGCACTGAGAGCCAGGTAAGAGTGCTATTTTCCCAGGGTGATCTGCCATGAATAAAGCATCTGCCATACCTTATTTATTGTTCCATTAAGATTGAGCCCATTTTACAGACTCCGTGCATGCAAGAGAGCTCCTTCCTCCCCTGTCCCATGAGCAGTGCCTAGTTCTCACAGTCCTGACAGGCAGTGCCTGTCACATCCTTCTGCCACAGTCAGCAACCACCCACTCCCTGCAGAGTTCCCTGGCTTTCGTGCCCAACACTCAGGCTGCCTCTGACCTGCCTTTCCTCCAGAGCCTGCTCTAAACTTCATGCCTTCAGCCTACGTCTCACCTTCATAATTAGCATTGCTCCGCTGTAGCCTGAAGCACTCTGTTTTCCCAGCATTTTGTCTCCCAGGAGCCCCCAGCCTCCCCAGGACCATCTGGATGCAGCACAGAATCTGCTCCCTTCACTGGATCCAGAGCTGAGCTGGGGCAGCTGCTTGCAAACACAACACTGTGCACTGTGACACAGCTTCTGCTCTCTCAGCAGCCCCTAGTTCATCATCTCAATACAGAGAGCGGATGAAAACAAACCCAATGCAAAGCCCTGCAGCACCTCACCGGACGTTGCCTTTCAATTCATTAACAACTGATGATTTATTTCCACACCCATAAGTATAAATGCCGGAGGCAGCCAGAAAAGAGCTCTTCTAAAATAAGCTTTTGAGGAAGACACCATCAAATGTTCTATTAAAATGTAAATATATTGCCTCTATTATACTCCTCTCCTCCATTAATTTTATATTTTGATCATGGTTTGTTTGTTCTGGTTTCTTTGTTTCTTAAAACCTATGCTAGTACTGGCTCAGCTATCCTCCAAGTATTATGTAAATGACAGTGCACTTAAAAATATTAGGAGCTGTTTTTCTAGCTTATTAGGGACTGAATTAACTATTCACTGAAAACAACACAGGAAACGATTTCTAGTAGTCATGCACTTAAAGCTGACAGTGGTGTCAATTGAACACCAGATATAAATTATTTTACAAGCCTTTGAAAGCCTTAACTTTGAAAAGCCTTAGCCTTTAAAACAAATGGATTTGAAAAGACCAAAAAAGGGAAGTTTATTAACCATTTTTTGCTAACACAACAAACTCTGAAACTTGTAAAACCAATAGGCATCTCCAACCTTGACCATGCAGTGAAAAGTTTTACAACCAATAGCAGTGGTGCTCAGTTATAGTGGCAATATACTAAAGTTTCTTTTTTCAAAAAACAGCAAACCAGGAAAACAAAAAAGAGCCAGCAACAACAACAAAGAGAGTCCCTTATGCTTAAATTTGTATATGCTTAAATTTTCTAAATAGGTGAAAATAGTGAAACACTGCTGTATATTGATAGTTTTATCTTTAAAAAATCATTTGTATTGCATTATTGAAAAATAGTAAAAATACACAGTATAAAATACATTCAGCAATTCTCACCATGAAGTTGCAAATGTTTTTGTATATAAGAGAGAGAAAAAAGCAATTTCTACAACACAATTTCTGCTCCTTAGCCCCTGCTATTACAGGCTTCCCTTCAACGAATCATAGAACCAGAAAAGCACATAAATATTCAGCTGTACTTCCCACGTTGTACTTCATTTTTAGAGGTGAAATATAAAATCTGCCTACTGGACAGCAGCGTATAGATGAGGTCTTAGCTGGAATAACTGATTAGAGCTTTGCTCACTGCTAGTTATCAGTAAATCTTTCCAAAAGAACAAAGACACACTTCAGATTTCACAGACAGAAGAAAAGGGGAACAAAAGGTCATCTTCATGGGTTAGTAAATTCATGGCTTTTAAACAGAGGTAAAATTGGGAGTTAACAAAGTACTCTCAGACATAACTTTTGTAAAAGCTTGTAAAGCTAACATGCAAACGCAGGGTTTGACATACATTACCATGAATTAGAAACCTATTCATATCTAATTATACTGTCAATATTTGTTGAGCTGTAATTAAAGGTCTTAAAGTTTCAACTTGTTTCTTCAATTTGTTCTTCTAATTTGATCAATAATTTATTATCAACTGAAAACTAAACACACTTTTTTAATACTAGATAAACAATGTTCTGCCTTAATAATGTCAAAGTTAAACAAAATGGTTGGAAATTGGGAAATCCTAATTTACTCTAAATATCCCACTCTATGATACAATGAAGTCTTTAGACCAAAGACTGGCCAGAATATTAGCCATTTTGAAGAAAACAATAAAAATTGCAGTAAACTTAGTAGCATCAAAATAAAAAATATGGTATTACTGAAACAGAAATACATTCAGATCCAAGGCAGACTACATGGCACCCACAGCAGAGAGCTTAATGGAAGAAGACAGAACACAAAACTTAAGCCAAGTAAATGAAACACAGAAAACACACAGTAGGAAATTAAGTATATTAAGTGCAAGAAGGTGCAAATAAACAGAGCTATGAGAACATTTTAGGACCTTTAGATGATCACACAAAATCAAAAAATAAATAATGGAGAATTGGATGCTACAAGCAGGGCTGAATCAGAAGATATGGTAGTGTTACTGTATAAAGTAATAACATAGTATGTCAAGTATACCCCATTCCTTTGATTACCTAATCATAGCGAGATTATTGCAACATTAGAAATAATGTTGCACAGACCAGGCAGAACAATATTAGGACTCAAGGTTAAGACTCAGAAATTACAGAGAAGTTTTTCTTTTACTATTAAGGTAGCAGTAAACTAGATGAAGTCTATACCAGAAGGAAGACTGTGAAAGCTAGGAAAGCAAGGAAAATAAAGAATTAAAATAAATCCTTCGCAGGGGAAAAAAAGAAAAAAAAAAAGAAAAAAGAAAAAGAAAGAAGAAGAAGAAGAAGAAGAAGAAGAAGAAGAAGAAGAAGAAAAACAAGAAGAACAAGAACAAGAAGAAGAACAAGAACAAGAAGAAGAACAAGAACAAGAACGAGAACCAGAACAAGAATCAAAACTGTTCAACAAAGGTAAGAAGTGAAACGAATAAACTGAATTTTGTTAATCTGCATTTTTCTAAACCATGTGTTTTATAATCAGTACATGAACTGGTGAGTTGTCACCACCTTTCTCCAGGGATTTAATAAAAGGTACTAAAATTTTAAATACTAAAATTTGATCTTCCTAAGAACATTTGAAAATGTATATCAGGTCGTACCATATAAAGAATTCTAGCAATAATATTCAGGTGGGATTTAAGAAATAAGGGAGAAGTGGTATTATATATTTTTGAAAAGGCAAACAAAATTGCTGTCACCCTTTCAACAGGCTGAAGGGATGGGACAGACAGGCTGGACAGGGACAAAATTTACAACAATAACCACCTGGTGAAAAGGAAGAGTGGCTTGAAGGAAAAGTTGCTCAGCCTGTGAACAGCAGGAGGATGGCTGTGAGCATGGCCTGAGGGCAAGCAGGTTGCTCAGGCAGTGAGAGCAGAGGGCCAGGATGGAGTAGGATGCTTCATCACCTGCTGAAGCTCATTGGTGGAGTTGGTCCAGGGGTGGATACAGCCCTTATTTACTAAGACGGAATGGCCCAACCTGGGCTTAACTATTTGGAAGTTTCCAGTGTTTACAGAAATCATAAAACCACCATATTTTTATTTGTACTAAAAACAAACATCCTTGGATTAAGCAGCAGTCTGGATTGTGAGTGTGTATCATTAATACAAGGGGGAATTTGCCCAGAACCTTGGTTATTTCTTCCCTAAGTCCCTCACTTCATGTTGCCATTACCTTCCTCTGTATTATCATTCCCGTTACGTTCAAGTTCCTCCTTATGTCTGCTTCTGGTTTCCTTCATGTTATCTGGAGACGAGACTTATTTGGTGATTTATTTTCAATTGTCAGTACTCCCAAAGCAGAGCAAGTTGTCTGAGGTGCATGAAAACACAGTAACACCAAATAGTCTCAGGATATAAACATATTTATTCATTTTCACAAACCTAGTGGAAATAAAGTTGTCCCTCTCCATACTTTTCCATAACTCTGAATGTTTCTGTTCTTCCCAGGGTAGGACTACTGTAAATGAATACCTTTCAGTGACTGGTAGTTCACACTGACATTTAAACATTTCTAACTTACATGTACTAGACACGTACCTAAAAAAGAAGAAAAATAAATAAAGAAGAATGGAAGATGAACTATTTTTGACAGGTCTTATAAGTGCAAAACTGATGTGCCTACAACAATAAATCTGGCAACAAATTAAAACAACAGTCAAACTACAAATTCTGTCGAGAAAATATACTGATATAAAATTATGAGAACATGTTGTTACAGTTCCCAAGATAGAGTTCGTTAGGAAATGTTTATCCAGATGGAGAAAACCCATTATCAAGGGGGCATATCACAAAAGTGCTCAGGCTACTCAGAGGACTGAAAATACCAGAAAATCATATGGATTACAGATAAAAGTCCCATTAGTCCATCCTGAAGCACCTAAGTATTAGAGCAATACTTGCGGGTGCTTTAGAAAAGAAAGCGAGAGAAAGAGGCATTGCCTGTCAAAACAGATTTTTTCCCTGATGTTTCCTACTCTAATTTTAAATGTCTTCAAGGATAGAGCTTTTAAAATTTCTTTAGGAAAGCTATTCCACAATTGTACAGATCTCAATGTCAGTAGTTCTTGTTATTGACCTAAACTGTGTCTTTACTAAATTATATCCCATTATATCCAGTTACATTCCCTTTGGCACATTTTAAATACAGTACCAAGACAGTATTACCCAAATCAATGAAAAGAATTTAACCACATTTTTGCTATCTCCCTTCTATTCACATCATTCTTGTTTCTCTATATAACTGTCATATTGCCACTACTCATTAATTAGCCAAACTGTACATTTCTAGTTCTTTTTGTTTTTTCCTTTTCAGCTCTATCTGTCCATCTCCATAACGATACCCATTTGTGGATAATGAGGAGCTCATATATATTCCAGCAGTTTTCTCACCAGCATCTTATAGAAGATCCCAGCTTCAGGGTCTGATACCTTCTCTAAGCAGATGACAATCACTTTTCATGGGGTGAGAACAAATGTCTTGCCAATCCTTAACAGATTTGTTGATTTGCTGATAATGTGGATGAGGTAAATAGATAAAGTAAATGACAACACAATCGAGTCTCTACTGTGTGCTTGCTTGATGTTCAAGTGAAAAAAAAAAAACTCATCTATACATATATATTTAATGGCATTTCTTTGGCTCCTTCACCTTGGAATGCTTATGTTAAGTTGAATTCATCTTTTACTCAGTATCCTGACACATTTGCAGTAATATCTAGACACCAAAAGTCCTTTTGAAGCCTACAGCAGAAAACACAGAGCTGTCATGCTACAGAGCAGATATGGGTGTTTATGGACAATCATTAAGGTAAGCACTGACTCTGAGATTCATCTCCCTCAAGTCTAGCTGTTTAGATGTTTAAGTGTTATTGGAAGGAGACAGTTACATTAATACAGACAGTCATTCCCTCCATCTTGATTGACATCTTTCTCCATGGACTATGGATGGAGCCTTGAACAAGAACAGGACTCTAAACATGAAGGAGAAACACTCTATGTGACTTTCTCTCCCAAAAGATGCAAACAACAATTTTAGACCTTACTCCTCTAATGAAACAGGTATAACTTTTCACTCATACAGTATTACTCTCATCCATTGAAAATTGGATTTTTGCACTGCCTAGCCAACCAGATAAAAATGACAAAAAAATTACACTTCAGAAGAACAAGCCCAAAGCAATATTCCAAGCATGAAATGGCAAAAATTCTCTGTATCTTAAAGAAATCAAATTTTCCCAACAATTGGGAATCAGGGGGCACTATTCCTGCAGTCTGTTTCACTTAACTTGGCCAACCACCTTGAAATCTTCCTCTACAATCTCTTCATCACACTTATACTACATTAGCTGTGGTTACCCTCTAAATCAGCACCTCAAATGGGTCATCAAAGGTAAGATTTTTCTTGAGAAGTGAAGTTTGAAAAAGCTTCAACCACCAACATAATAAATAATGACATATGCTGCATGTGGTACATAGCGTCCTCTGGGTCTTGAAGATCTTAGGTACTATAGCTACAAGTTCTATAGAAATAAATGTAACAACCAAATCAAAAGAATTAAAAAAAATGCAAAAGCACTGACTCCTTTCTGTCAAAAAATAAAAATAATAATAATAAATAATAATAAAAATCATACAAATCCAAGCTAGCAACAGCACATTTTTTACCTAACCATAAATATAAAACACCACCTGTAACAAAAAGGGTCAGAGACAAAAGTTCACCTTCCAAACTTTCACTGACATCAATATATAATCTAATATTAATCTCTCTTAGCATTTTTCCACTGTCTGCCACTCTGCTAGAAATAGTCATGTTTAAAATTTTTGGATTGAGAAGGGAAACATATTTGTTTTTGTTTTTTTATCAAGTTTAACTTTTCTCCACTCAGCGATCCCAGTGTTCCTATGGGCATGATTTTACCAAAATGCTAAGATACATAACCACACCTTCCATTAAACTGAGATTCATATGTTTGGTAAATGCCAAAAGAAAAGGCTTAGACTTATGTAACCTGCCATTGTCAAGAATAAGCTACAGAAAAATGCAGTTTGTTCAACCATTCCATGTGGAATAAATAAAAACTAAAAAAAAAAAAAAAAAAGATAGAATCAAATAATAATAATAAAAAAAAGGTCTGTAAATTGAAAAATATTTAGTTCACTTCAAGTAAGGTCTTCTTAGTCTTCTTAATCAGCTGCTACTGTACGAGTAACGGCATACAAAGCTTTTAATAAACATAACAAAGATGTGGATTTTATGTCTTTTTTAACTCTTTAGTTATTCCTTTGGAAAACAACCCATTCCATAGAAAGCTCCTCTGTGGCTCCTAATGAAGACTATGGCACAAATATGGCACAGGTTCATGAGAACATTGGGTCTATAGAATGAACATGCTTCATAAAAATGTCCCTGTCATGAGTGAAATTCTCTCTTTCTTTTCTTCTCTTGAAGAACAACTGAAAACATGCAATTTATAAATTTATTGGAAGGACAACATTTTAACACCTTCCTGCCCAAATCTCTGTCTTTGAAATAGAACTTGAAAGGATAAGCCGTGTGTGGGGAAGCAAGAATGAGCCCCTTTGTTTTAGGAAGAATGATGTTATGAAAAAAGAGAGAGAGAGAGAGAGAGAGATTGGTTTAAAAATAGGATAAAAGATTCAGTTTTCTCACCTGCCTAGTTTAGTTTGCCTTGCTCTTATTAGGAGGAATAAGTGGGCTGTCATTATAGCACATCTAGAAGACAGAATGATGCACTATCTGACAAAAGCAAGGCCAGGAGAGGAGTATGGGAGTCTGAAAAACATCCTCATGAGAGTCAGGAGGAATTCAGTGACCATCTATCATATCAGCAAAACTGACAAAGGAAAACTCACATGAAAGGGACTAGGGATGACTCAGTGAAGATCTCAGAAAACAGGAATCTTGGACAATTTTCATTGAAATTCTTGTAATTCTTATCAAATGAAGGAAAAAGCACAGCAAAATAATGAATATCAAGGTGTAGTGCTGTGTAAAAAATATAGCATTGGAGAGGAAAATATTAAAGTGCCTGCTGGTGGTCAAAAGGGTATCCGTTCTATGGATGGACACCAGAGAAGTATCAACCAAGCTGAGAAGAATGCTAGTGTGGTTGATAAGGAAATTAGGATGATGATTGAAATTACGAAATATGGAGGGGTATTAGAAGGAGATAGACTTCATTTGCATTTGCTTGGTTATTCAGTGTGGGGAAAAAAAGGAAAAGAGATGAAAGTCTGGAAAGAGATGAAGGTCATGGCTGTAGCATACAGGAAGAGGAAAATAAGTAGGTAAGAATATGACAGTAGAAGAATCATTATCAGAGGAAATTTGAAAGTACAATAAGGGGAATGAAAATATTAACATTGATGAGAGCAGTAAGTATGCAATCAACACAGATAATGAAAGGAACACGCCTGCCTAGCCTATATAGTCTAAGAGAAGGCTAGATCCACAAGTTCCTAAAGGAAGTAATTGAACTGCTGAAATGCCAAGGCAACAAAATGGAGGTATTAAAATTACTGATACAGAACTGAAGGCAGCTAATATAAGCATAATAGAAATATTATGGCAATCCTAGCTGGAACAAAAAGCATTGTGGAAAGGTGCTGTTAATGAAAGATGAATTTCTGCCACGAAAGAGAGAAATATTATACCGCGAGATAGCATCGCAATTTATTGATGTGACAGTGCATGAGAAGGTATAACATGAATAAATGATAATCCCAGATCTGAATGAACACATCCAGTGGGTTTCAGTACCAGCAATGTTGATGAGCACAGTGCCCAAGGATGAGGGCTAATTGTGGAGAAGACACAGAAAGGTGCCTTATCCCACCTGAACTGAAAACAAACCTGAAGCAGTTTAATGCTTTCAAATATTTCAACTGATTGTTGTCCTCTTTTACCATGTCAGTGTGAACTTCAGAGTGCAAAGGGACAAAATAAGCCAAGAACAATGTCTAACAAACAGGGAGTAAGGAACAGGAAAAGCATCATCCAGAATTTGATCAAATTTTAATTATGACAAAAAGAGTTAAAAAGCCAAGATGGTGCTATTTCAACAGCTCTGAAGAGAACCCTACTGTTATGTTCACATTGAAATTTGAGCTGAAAGCGCAAATGACCTCAGTGGCTTATGAAGAGAGAAAAAAAAACACATCTTTTTTATGCTTTCTCCATATTTTAAACACATTGCATTAATGAAAGTTTCAAGTGAACAATACAATGCTATGAGCAAGGTAACAAACTACACAAGATAACTCCCTGCTACCTGCTACTTACAAACCACAAACAAAATATGACTATTGAAGTTCTGCTGAATGAAGTTAGCAGGAGATCAGATTTTATGCTGGTACTTCTAAAAAGAATAAATGTTGATATCTACATGACATGAGCCCAGTGGATAAGAATAAATGTGAAAAAAATATATATATTAATACCTAAGCATTTGAAGGAAAAGTTTTTTGCAGACTTATTACAGCATAAACAGAATATGATCACTGCCATAAATGAAAGACACTTTTAAGGGAGTCAGTGTCCCCATGAACTATCACAATACAAAATTATCTGAGAATTTTGTCATACAGGTAGTTCAGATCCCCCAGCTTTGGCAATACATATACTACAATTAGCATGATACACACTGTGTGAGCATGTCCCTTGATGCAAGGATGATGCAAGAAGTTGCAAGATGTACTCAGTCAATAGTGTTAGACATGAAGCTTGGATGTTTATCAGAACTATTAAAACAGCTATGCATTATTACGGTTCAGGTGACAGAGCACTGGAACAGGCTGCCCATAGAGGTTGTGGAGTCTCCTTCTTTGGAGATATTCAAAACCTGCCTGGATGTGATCCTGTGCAACGTGTTCTAGGTGACCCTGCTTGAGCAGGGGGGTTGGACTAGATGATCTCTAGAGGTCCCTTCCAACCTCAACCACTCTGTGATTCTGTGATGATCAAATATAATTGTAGATTTGGGAGGGGATTTTTTATTATTTTGTGGCAGTGATTTCCATACCTGTGGAAGATGTTTCTTCTGTGTCATGCTGGACATGAGAAATAAATTTTAAATAAATAATTTTTAAATATAATATGGCATAGATATAAATAACAGGATGTGCCACATTAATTTATTCTTAATAAACAACAGACAGACATTTCACAGCAAACTTAACATATTTGAAAGACCAAATACCATCGCTAAAGTAACATGGAACAATAACTCTTTGAGATTGCACCAAAAGCATTTAATATTGACAAAATTGTCTTAGCACAACAGTTTATTCAGAACCTGTTTCACCATTCAGAACCATTTCACCATTTATTCCTAAACATTTAGGAATAAATTTTAGTTTTTAGTATAGCTAGAACTTCCAGGCCATTAGTTTTGTTTCAAAGATTTTGACTAGTAGGATGATTCTGACTCACTAGTGAGGATTTAAGATTTTACATATTTTGCCAACACTAAAAATTATAGCCTGTAGCAAATTTCTTGTGCAACAGAGTACACTAAATAATTCCACATTTGCCAGAAGCTCATGTTTTATCTTGTTCATTTTACCCTTTAACACTGGGCTTCTTGTATCATTTTTTTTCCCCTAAGTGCTCTGGTAAAAGCATAGCATAATTTCTTGTCATTAATCCATGAAAATCATTTAGAGACCTGATGTTAAATTTACACAATATCAAGTACAGCTATGCTGACAGAGCTAAGTCCAAAAAAAGCAAACTTCCATTTACTCACATATTCCTGGAAAAAATATCATTGAAGTACCTATAAGTACCTATGTGTAACAGGCACAAAAGGACAAAGCACATATATTTTTACTCTTACCTCTTCATGGAAAACAATAAAGGATGTATTCTTCATCTTTAATTTCCTCAATTTAACAAGAAAAGTATGATATTCTTATCTTTTGTCCAGTTCCTACCTTCTATACATACACTCCCAAGAGCATTAGCAATGGTATCAAACTAGTGGCTAAATCAGGGCAGTGTTTATATAATATCTAGTACAGACAGGACCCATGGTGAGGGCACATAGGTACTGCTGTAACAGAAGCCATATTACCTACAGAATTAGTAACAGAATCACGATACACACTGCCACGCACATGTAGATGTTATGTAAAAACAATCTAGAAGCTGAAAATAGAATTAACTCACCACCAGAGATGTGATGTTACCACCAGATGTTGCCACCAGAGATGTGATGTCGCTACCAGAGTATAAGAAAATAATAGTCAAAATGAAAAGGTGGATCTGCATTTGAAGTGATCGTCTGCACAATGCAGTAAGCATCTCTGCCCTCAAGGATTTACCTTGTCATGAAAAGCTACGCTGAGAACTACACAGACAAGGCAGGTGTCCCTACAGCCATAAAAATTAAAAGCAGTAAATCAAATTGCACTGGTTCCTCTACCATACTACAAGAAATGTCCCTCAGACATCTTGAAATGAATATTGCTTTTGTCATACGTGGTACCTATATGTTATACAAGCAAATACAGATGATACTTGTATAAGCATAGGCCTTTTTCTATATAATCAAATTCTAAGAGAGAGTTTTAATACTTTTTTTATACTTTTTTTATACTTTCATCACATTACAGTTGCATCATACAGGTAAAATCTTAACCATGGCACTGTTTTCACTGTTTGAATATCTCATCAAGAAATCAGTAATATGTATGCAGACTGATTTTAAGTGTGTTTTACATAAGCCATAGCTTTGGATTTATTTATAAGTATTCGTTAGTTTTAAAATGAAGTTTATTTAAACTTACTGAGGTTTCTGTTTAAGCTTTACATCTTAAAAATTTAAAAAGGTCTTTTATTTCTTCTTTTCTTGTACTAAGAAAATATATAACTCTTACACAAAATACTTAATTCTAAACACTTGAGTTAATTTCCTTTTCACCCTTAGTTTTCTACCTAGAAACTGAGGTTCACTTCCTTTTATGTTAAAGATCCCTATCTAAAGTACCTACATAATATTTAAAGAGATCTGTGTGAAAAATGATTGGAAAGAACTGAAGACCAATCTGTTCTGTCCTCTTATTACTCTTAGACTGTGGTCCTACAAACCAAAAAGGCAACCAAGTCATTATGCTCCAGTGAAGAAGTACCCAATGGGCAGGCACATTTCCCTGCACTGAGAGTGTCCTGGGTTTTCTTGCATTCCTACTCAATGCCTGTTGCAGAGATGGTTACAAAATGAGCAGGCTGTATGCAAGTAGACATATGTCTTAGAATGATTCCAAACTCTGCACAGGCAAATCAAGCCTTTCTCTTTTATTCACCTCTCTCTGTTTTTACATTTTGAGTGACATCATTAATGTCTGGCTAAGTTCCTCTGCACTCTCTTCTGCTCATTACTTTTAAATTCATTTCTTCACCAGCCGCGATCCAGTCCTACAAGATCCCGTTAGCACTGGATGGAATGGTAAGAAACTAAGTAATTTTTAGAGATATCTTCACAAATAATTTGACATACCAAATACTGCCTCTTGAGGATACAGTTTCTTTTTAAGTATGTCCAATGTTTTATAGTTCTTAGTCTCAGCTATGCTGTATTGTTTTGTATTAGTAAAATAGTTTATATGTTGTTTTACAGTACTACTCTAGAACCTGTTTTCATATAATTATTTCTACTGTATATTGGTACCAGGATTGGTATAGTAAAGGCATATGAATGAAAAATTAGACAAACTTGAAAAGCATTATCTTCATCATTTTCCTCAGAAATGCTTGAATCCTGTCTTGCTTGCTCTTCAATGAAATACGATTTTTCAAATATGATGGAGAGCGGCTCGGCAACCACATCAGCCATCTCTCTCAGCACCCTGGGATGTGTACTGTCTGGCCCCACAGACTTATACACATCCAGAAAAAAATGAACTTAAAGGAAATACAAACTTTGTTATTAGAAAAAATATATTTTTAATATACTTTCTGAGCTGCAAAGCAATATAAAACTTTTCTGGAGACCTTTGTAAATCATATCAAAGAAAGGAGCCTAAGAGATATCCTTGTTTATTTCTTAAGGTATCATTCATGATTGATAGGTTTTGAAATGATCTTACACTTGTTATTTCAAAGACGCTTCAGCTTTACTGCCTCTAATCCTAAATTTAATGATTTCTTGACCAACAATACAAAGAAATAATCAAAATTAACTATCAGAGTTTTTCAAGTGAAAAAGTGATTTTGAAGAGGGAAATGGGTCTTCGGATCTTTTCAAGAGTATTTCCTGAACAACAGGGTAGTCATGTTATACAGTTCTTTGACAGAGAGACAAAAAATTTGAGAAATTAAGTATTATAACTTTGTTCTTGCTGCTCTATTTCTGACCATTTCAGCTTTTTCAGTTTAGGTTAAACCTGAAGACAAGATGGATTCAGAATAATGTTTAGGCCATGGAAATATCCTCCTCTGCCAAATAAGCAGCAAAGGATGAGAAACATTCAGACAGATATTTTGTTCAAATACTTTCTAGAAAATATATAAATTTCCCTTATTTTTTTTCTTTTCTTTCTCTTTTTTTTTCTTAGCATCAACCCAGAAATATAGGTGCTAAAAAGCCCTCTAGAAGCAGAAAAGGAAAAACAAGATGAGACTTGTCATGCAAAAAGCCTTCCTGACAAAATACAGCTGGCAATGACCAAGAATTTAAAAATTTCTGAAAAATGAATGGTTTCAACTTCAGTCTGTACTTGGAAAGCCTTTGTGTGTGAGTAATTTTTCATACTTACAGCTGAATAGGTGTCAGACAAAGAAGCTAGGCTATCAGGTGCATAAGTTATTAATGACTCGTATGCAAACTACAAAACTATCACAAGAGTAGGCTCTTTTAACTTTTAAAAATGTGAAGCAAATTGAACAAATTCATTGAAAAAAATCTGGGGACATTACAAAAAAATAAAAATAAAATAAAAATAATAAAAAAAAGAGGTTATTTTTTCCAAAGTTTTGCCATGTTAGGATCTAACACTGGATGTCAGGATTTCAAACTTTAAAACAGACGTTGACCTAAATCTTGTAAAAAAATCTGCATTCACCTTTCAGAGGACTTTTGGAAGTACTGATGCTCAAAGCCTTATCCATACGAACAGATAAAACTTTCCTTTGCTGATGAAAACTCAGAAAACTCTTGCTTTTAACAGCAAGCTCAGTGAACCATTCATTCAAATTAGAAAAAGCTGCACATATATGAAGTGAATGTCTTCATTACAGCACTTCCTACAGCTGCTTTGCTCCTCCCAGCATCCCTGTTCTTTTCTCCTTTTGCTATTTTTACATTTTCATGTATTCTTAACAACTTTCTTTTCCTATTTCTTCCTTATGCTGCCATTTTAATGCCTTTTTCCCAGTACTTTTTCTTATACTTGAAAATGCTTTTTTCTCTTGTGTTGCAAATGATCTGTCTTCTCAACCCAATCTTTCCTGAGAACTCACTACTTCTGTGAAGTGGTTTTTAACCCTCTATATATCTATCATATGTGTCTAAGATGAATCATTTGTATTTGATTTACATTGTAGGCTCTGTTTATTCTTCTGTGTATTTTCCAACAACAATCATGATCAGAAAACCTGGGATTGAATCAGTAACCTCCAATCACGAAATCACAACCTCCAAGAAAAAAGTCACAAGTCTGTAAACTGAATTAACTCCACAGCTATATTGGTGACAAATTCACATCCTTGGTCCTCAGAGTGGATTCAGTTAGGCATAGGAAGACATACCACATGCTACCCACTACGATACTCCTTAAAACATCAAGCACGTTGCTCAGCATCCTCCACAGATAACAGGAATACATGCCTACTGAGCAGGTGTTAAGCCATGCACGAAGTAGGAGAACATGCTAAGGATCATACAGAGAAGCTATGCTGGGGGCTTAAACTGGAAAAAGTACAATACACTCAGAAAGGAGTGTATTTTGCTGACTGGCTGTACAATTTAAAAATACACAGCACAGCTGTGAGTGAACTCTCAGCTGTCTCTGTTGCTGTGACCCTTTCATTTTGCCAGTATTATAATAAACAATCAAATTAAAGGTATCTTGAATGCTAATACTCTGCTTAGTCCATCATGGCAGATTTCAACAATCAAAGTTTTTTTTCTATATGCACATCCTCATCAGGTCTGCCAGCTTCTGAAGCATTTGCATATTCCCATGATCTGCAAACAACTTTATAATAAAAATCCATCAAAACCACTATTGAAGTGTGAGTTACCACCAAACAGTTGTCGCTTCTTCTGAAAGCTGGACTTTCTTCACAGTAGAAAACCCTTGCACATCAGCTGCACTCTGAACTTTCAGTTATGAAAGTTCAATTAGTTAGATCTCACAAAGCACCAAGCTGGTGAAGATTGAGGCAAAGATGGCCCCAAGCACCTCAGCTCACTCTATCAGTATCTCTGCCCACTGTTGTTAATTCCCCCACCCAGTTTTCAACAGGCCCACATTGTCCTCATTTAGTCTTTTACTACTAATACAGCAGTAGAAGCTCTACTTGCTGCCCTTGACAAATCTCAATTCCAGCAGAGCTTTCTCTTTCCTAAAATCCTCCCACGTGCCTGGACAATGTTTCTAAATTCTTCCTTTGCAACCTGTCCCTTTTCCCACCTCCTGTATGCCACAGTTTTGCAGCGTACATAATCCTGAGAAGGCTTTTGACCATCTGGGCAGAGGACTATTACTGGTAATTCCAAATATAGGCCCATTTTATGGGAGCAAATCCTTCTGTGCAGCCATTCATCCTGAAGCCATCACATTGTGCACTATCAAAAAACATTATGTCTCATGAGACTTGACAGACAGGTATTTCAATTTTACTTCTTTATCCCCTAAGTTAAACATTTTGTATCATACAGGTCTCTCAGATAATCAAGCAGTTCTAATTTAAAGCCATACATTTGAAAGGTGGGATAAATCTGCATATATGTATATACTCATACAAAACATAGGCGTCTATTTCTGAATACAAGCCTGACAGTATGTATATCACAAACTGAATGTCACAAATTACAGGAGTTTTGCTACAATGCTTAACATACAGTTAATATATCACACATGGAAAGGAATAAATGAACAGAGCAGCTTAGCAGAACAAGGTGGCATTTATCACTGGGATAATTATTTGTGCAGCACCAAAGTGTACCTGCTTCTTTGCAAATCACTTAAGTGTAATACCCTGAATACTATGGAGCTATTTGAAAAAATTAGTACAGTGCAGATGCAACATCAGAAGCAATGGCAATATTACTGGTGCTAATACCAGCCCTGGAAGTATTCTCAAAAGCAGCTCTGAGCAGGAGCCTGCAGAAGAGGGAACTTGGTGAACAAAAAGTCAGAGACTTTTGACAGGTAAGGGTACCATGAAAGAAAGTGAATACCTGAAAGAATGAGAGAGAATGGAAACAGCTGTGACACTGTTCATTTAATGAAAAGAAAAAAAAAAAAAAAGTTTTCTGGACTGCAGTAACCTACACAATCAGTATTCCAGTGTGACACCATTCCAGGCTAGGGGCATGTTTAAATCATGGTATTCAAGTCTCTGAATCAAAGGGTCTGATATACCTGGGATGAAATTCATGCTTAGAGTTTCCAATACAAAACCATTATTTATCATCAAGTTTCAAGTAAAGCTGACCCACCAGACAGGTAAAAGTGTATGTCACCCTAGAAGAGCTTTTCTGTGCAGTAAAGTCACTGTCAAAGCAAGTGCAAGTAAGCAAACCATCCTAATCCTTTGGAAAAAAAAAAAAAAAAGATATTTCACATGGATTTTGGGACCTCTGCTACTTTTCTTTTCCTCTTATCTTAAGACGTAAGGCTTATATAAGTAAATAGTTACATTGCTGCACAGGTGGCACTGGCTTGAGCAGGATGCAGAAGTCAGAACATCTCATACTGCTTCAGAGAATCACAGCCTTAGGACAGATAGAGAGCCTGATGTCTCCCGAAGCATTTTACACTGAGGAAAGAATTTGATCTCCTGAAGAACCTTGACTAGCAAGAAATTACATGAACAATTGCTCATAAAGAATCACTTCACTTCCTTCTCAAAACAGACAAACAAAACAAAAACAAACAAACAAACACAATGGCAGATCGGGCAGAAGAAATGGTAAGAAAGAGAAACAGAAATTGTGAAAATTAGGAAAATGGTCCCCTCAAGCATCAGAAAGATTTAGCAAAAGAATCTCCGTCTACCCCTTGCTGTCCACAGCGGGCTAGAGAAGACATATGCATGTCATGAAATACTATTTGGCACATCAAGGTGAAAAGGGGAAAGAGCTGTCACCTACAGAGCTAAACACTCCGTGCCCTTTCTTTCACTCAAAGAAAGACTGAACTGGCTTCACATATTTTCTTCTGAAACGTTGGCAGCTATCTTCTTGGTTTAGAATTTTATTAAGCTGTAGGGTATTTCCTCTAATCAGAGTGAGGAATACTGTTGACAGTGGACTTAGTTTTATGAGGAAACATTTAAAAAACCATCTTGACATTCAAAAGACATAAATGTTAGCACAAATTGAACTGCAGCACTCTGCACTTCTCATTCATTTTGTCAGGTACTGTGAGACAATTTGCCTGGGGAAATGAAGCAATAATGTCTGAAGGCCTGATTTTTCAGAGGTGTTAAGAGATATAGCTCCAGATGTTATCACAGGAATCTACAGCACTCACTGGTTCTGAAAATTGGGCTGTGGATGTATAAAGCCTTACCTTGCACTTGTCTAAAAGGCATGTAGTAGAGGGCAAAAAGTAAATGTGATGTTTTCAAAATAAACCTTGTGTTGCCTCCTCTTTGGGTCAAAAATTACAAATGAGTGTCACAGCCAAACTGAACACTTAAGAAAATAAACTTGTATAAGACTCTTTTTCATTTCTATCTGTTGATAGAACAGGACTTCACTTATACTTGAATGACTTACAAGGAGAAAGTCTTCAATTAATATATGACTTCTGCTATAACTTCACAAGCATCTGCCCAGGAAATCTCAGAGTTGCCTTTGGCCATGCAGTTAATCTAACTTGAGCTGTCTGAGCAACATGGTCTTACAGAACCTTGTCTTGCTTTGACATATTGCACTCTTCTGTGTACATTATGTGCTGTATGCACCAAGCTGTATCTAGGTGTAAATCTTTCATTATATGTAGTGCAAAAATGCACATGGACAAGGTTATTTTGTACCAGCAAAAAGTACTTCTAAACATTTACCTTTGCTCTAAGTGTCAATGGTAGGCAAGCCACCTTTAAGCCATGCTTTCATCACAAAAGCAAAGTTTGCTTCTAGGCACATGAAAAACAAAGTGATTTTCATTCTAATGGATAGGATAAGGAATTTCCTTGAGATGAAGAATAAAAGTTTGTTCTTTGGACAAGTGTTAGTAACAACCCTTTGAACACTTCTGAAACATATTATGTATTAGTAGGTCTATTTAGACTGCTAGAGTTATGTCTGTCAGCATTTCTATTTAAGTCTGTTTTCAGAAGCCTCGTTTCTGGTAAAAGCATTTTCACTATCGCTCTCTGATGAGCAACTAGATCTTTATAAATCAGACCTCTTATATCATAATCTCCCTATAAGTGTACTTGGCCATTGCAATAATAATTTGAGTATATCTACATTTTCTGCTCTGACTCAAACAATTATATGGAGTCTTCACACAGATAACAGAACCAGAGCAGACCAGCTCGATGGTGGGTACAGTCCACTATCTTTTCTGACAGTGGCCTCCAACATAAACCCAAGAAATACCACAAAGAGCAATTATGGAATGACAGGCTTTAAGCAGTTTCATGCATTCAGTCCTACTTGTCTTGCTTATAGGTTTTATCCACCTCCAAAGGGTGGCTTCCTTGAAATCACTTCTAAAAAACAGGAATGGTATGTATTTCTTTTATTCATATTTAGTTTCTTCAACAACATCATCATGATATAAATCCAGTAGTCAAAATACATGAAGCCCACTGGCTTCATTAGGGTTTTCATCAACTCTCAATAACCTATTTTTCAAATAGTTTGAAGATGGAGTAGTTCTACTTGCTTCCAAACCATAGATACTTCCACACATTTTAAAAATAAGGTCATTGAATTAAAAGCCTGCCCCTTGACTTAAGAAAGTAAACAAGCAGAATTTTTAAAATTTTGACCACTACAATTATTAATTTGAAATAATGATATTGTTTTCTGTGTTTAGGATTGTTTTTGCTATTTTTTATCTAGCTGCCAATTCACTACACATGAAGGAAATAAGTACTTGTATTGCATTGAATTCCGAGTAGATAAAGTAAGTAGTTTTCTGAACTCCTCAGCTACAAATCCTGCTCTGCTAGAGAGGGGCGTGCACCACTGATGATGCCAGAACTAACTCAGCTTTGGACCAAGAGGGCATCTCTGCAGACACGAATCCCCGGGTAGCTGAGAGCAATCACAATGACCCAACAACATCCTTGTCATTTCTACCACAGGGTTTGTGACAGAAAGCCTCTTCTAATGTATACCAGAGGCCAGACTGGCACCTAGAATGCCTTAAGGTGACTCCAGGTGATTTTTTTAATACTTCCATTAAACTGAAATGAATTCCTTGTGGCATCTAGCATTTGTCCTGGGGAGCATTAGGGTCAAATTGTGTGCTTCAGGAATATCTATCTAAGATGTTACTGCCCACCATGTGCATGCTATCACCCTTCAAAGCTGCTGTTACAGACAGGGAAACAATTTACTTTAAACCACCACATCACAGCAGACAAGAAGTGGCTTCATAACCCAGCTTATTGGTGAGGATGACAAGCCCATCAGAACTGCTTCACCTTGGTGCATCCAAAGAGCGGCCAGCACAAGAAGAAAGCAAATAGCCTGTAAGAGTTTACAGAGTCCAAACACAAACTTTGCTGTAAAACGAGTATTTGTCTGTATATATTCTGCATGTCCTACACTACAGATAAAATAAAGGCTGCTGAAAATGTTGAAAGTTATGACAGATTAAAAAAGTTGTCATTTAGGACTTGCAAAGCCCACTGCTTTCTGTTTGTTTGTTTGTAAGTAGCTTTGATTTAAAACCAGAAGCAATGAATAATTGGAGGAGGAAGAATGAAAAAAAAAAAAAACTGTGATAATGTAAGAATCAGCTAAAATAAACAAGATTAAACTCCAGTGGAAGTACTTTTGTTGGCAGGCAATTACTGTCAGATATCATCAGTATTTGGGTGACAAAATGATGGCTTTAAGAGAAAATTTTGCCTGCTTCATTTCCTGCTTTCTTGTAACAAATGATTCTCCTCTTCCCTTTAGTTACTTCTGATTGCTACATCTGCAGTAGGAAACAGTAATTTATGTTTTTATTTCATTTTCTCTTATGACATCTGAGGTCAAATCCAACAAAACCTCAGGCTCAGTCCCAGAAGAAAATGAGACACCTGAATGCCTAGAGAATCTGTCTCAAAGGCAGGTCTCTCTGGAGCATTACTATGTCCTGAATTCCTCTGTTCTTAAATTAAGCTTTATGTATCTAAACTGAAACACAAAAAATAATAACTTTTCACCTGTTATTTAATCCAGAGTGTGAGATTCAGACCTGACCTATCCAGTTCCCTGAAAATTCAAAAGGAGCTAGAAATACCTTTCAGATTTTTGCTTGTCTCCATACCGGAGAAAACCAGAAACAAATCTCATTGAACTCAAATAAACAAATAAATATTTTAGCTCAAAATCTACATGTATTTTCTTTTTCTTCTCCTGTATTTAAGGATCTTAAAACCAATATTTATATTTGTGAAAAACACAATTTTTTTTAAGAATATCTGTTTCCACATGTCCAATACTTATGAATTTTAAAAGATAAATTATTGTTATAGTTTAATTGTCAACTGAACATACAGGAAAGAGTGCATTTTTAAGCATTTGCAATCTGTGTGCTGCAATATATTTCAGCTTCTGCAATAACAGTTCTTTGGTTTAATGTTTGCTGCATGAATGTAAAAAAGATGGCACCCGGCACTGGGATATCAACTGCCTACTTGGAAAATGATTAATTTAAGATAAATAGATGCTGGTTTCAGCTGCACTGATTGTATTTCCTATCCCAGTGCTGCAGAATCAGTGTTTCCACTCAGATGTTGTAAAACATATGCAGGAATCATTCTTTTCCACTCACAAACCACAGTACCTCACAGATTTAATCTTGCTCTTCTGTACTCTGTGGATGAATTTAATTTTACTTCTTCCATCAGCCTAATAGACAAAAAATGTTTCCTATTTATTTTAACACATAAAATTTGAACTCATGTTATTCTGATTTCATCCGACTTCAATTTCTTGGTTTGATAGCAAATAAGAGAGCTTAACTCTGTCTACAAGTGCACAATAGGATCACTTTAAAGATTTTTTTTTTAAATAAAGAAATTAAAACATTCCTAATCAAAAACATGTGTGACTTTGTACTGATCCTGGGACTTAGGAGACATGAAAAATACATAAAGACACAAAAAGAAGAATCTTATATTGCTTGTTTTCGGTGCCACAAAACAACACAGTGAATTTGTTCCATGGTAAAATACATTTTTAAAACAGACAAGTTCTAGAAAGGTTAATGGCTTGGAGTCCTATTACATTGCACATCTTTGAAAACCCTGTCCTACTGAGTTTAGAGCAAACAGAATCTCCCATTTCACAACTAAGCATCCTAGGTGGAGTCCTTATCTGTGTTCCTCTGTCAGTAGGACAGGGAGGGGAGGGGAAGGGAGGGGAGGGGAGGAGAGGAGAGGAACAGGGAAAGCTAGAATTTCATTCATGACACAAACACATCTGAGATCTAGCAAACCAGTGGCAGGGGGGTGGGGGGCGTTCCAAAAAGAACCCCACGTGTTTTTTAGGAAAACACAGTTACAGTCACTTTATCAACTGAAGAAATTAATTAAAAAAAAAATCTCAAATCTGGTCTATTTCTTTTCATGTAAAAAAGCAAGTTTAGAGCACCCAAGCCATACCTGTACCTTGACAAGATGTGTTTGCCAACCAAACACCTCATCTACAGTTCAGGTGCAGGTTCCTGCTTTACCTTGAACCATACTGCCACAGGCTGTGCTAGCCATGCCTTCTGCAACAACCATTCTTAATGGGAAGTGGGACCTCCAATATGGATTTAACTATACAGTTTATTTCTGAAAGATATTTTTCTAAGAAGGAAGTTGATGTATGTCACAGCACTGGACATAAATGGAAGGGTTTAATTAGCAGGGGGCTGCAGTGGTGATGTGGGAGGAGGCTATGACCTGTCACGTGCCAGTAAAAAACAGTTCCAGACACACAATTCCCATCACACACCAAAACTGCGCCCAGTCAAAAGAGCACACAGAACCTCTGCTCACACAACAGCTGCTGGGAGCAGGAGATTGTTGTGGTTTAACATCGATGAGCAGCTAAGCACCACCACCTCGTTTTCCACACTCCCTCCTCAGAAGGACAGGGTGAAAAATATGATAAAGAAAAGTTCATTGGTTGAGATAAAGACAGGGAGATCATTCACCAATTACTGTCACAGGCATGAGGGAGACTAATGTGATTTATTGTCAATAAATAACCAACTAGAGCAGTGAGAAACTACAAGCAAACTACAAACACCTTTCCCTACCCACCCTCTTCTACCTCCTCCCCCTGAGCAATGCAGGGGAACGGGGAATGGGGGCTGCGGTCAGTCCCTAATGCTGCGTCTCCGCCGCTCCTTCACGGTCACTCTCTGCCCTTGCTCCACGTGGGGTCCCTCCCAC
>VXAA01004924.1:486162-510021 GCA_013399115.1 Anseranas semipalmata | reverse complement strand
AAAAAAAAAAAAAAAAAAAGCCTGTTTACAAAGGAGCAGTATGTTTTGAGAAGTCATGCTGTGCGTATTAGGTTTAGGAACAGCATTATTTGGTGCCAGCCCCTACTTTCCATGTGAAACAAAGAGCTCCATAGGATGTTTTTTCTCTGTTAACCCCAAGCATATCCTGGAAGTTGGTATATGTAAAGCACTGGTTAATAACCTTGTTCTCAAGCATGTAACTAGAGAGAGATTTAGAACAATGAGTCATAGAAAAAAAAATTGGACTGACCTTATATTGGAGCAACTTCTGCAGCTTTTCATATCAGTCAATATGCAATAAGACAGATAAGCATCCCTTGATTTGGATGAAAAGAAAAAAGAAAAGGGAAAAACAATCTATGTGCATTTTAATATTACATTGCTCAGTATTAGGCCTATGGATTCTTAAAACCAACCCCAACATTTTTATTTCCTCTATGCAAGCATTTATAGCAAATGTAAATATTCCAAAGAACACCCTGGAAATTTGCCTACCCCATCACAGGAAAGACAGCAATAAAGATGTGAATGTTAGGAACCATCTATAGAGATGAGAGATTATTTTAAGATTATTTTACTCTGCATTCCCATTTATTTTCTTCCCCACAGTCTTCCAGCCAGGGGACCAATTAGTGCTGCACAGTGATTTAGAGTTTTAAACATTTGTCCACAAGAATCAACCTACAATTAGTAAACCATTTTATGTAAAATACCCAGTATCTAGCAGATGATGACAAACTAAGCTGAAACTGCTTCTTATAATGGAACATCTATAATAAAAGAAGTAATTTTTAATTACATGCATGATTTTATTCCTTCTAGTGTTCTTTTTTTTTTTTTTTTCAGATCGTGGAAGCACCATCTTGAAAACACCAATAGATTATATTGTATCTGTTGTTAATCCTTGACAGTAATCAGTGTGAGGAGCAGTTCTTACCTCTACCAGGCAAAATAGTCTGGTTGAATCACTTGAAGATTCCTGGTATGTTACCTTGTCCTAAAAGGTTGATTTTTCTTCCTCTATCTCATGTCTTACTTGGAATCAATACAAGGACATTGTACAGAGCTAGAATTATGTCCAGAGGCAGAAGCAGGCTCCTTTCTGAGCTCCAGAACAATTTAAATCCTTTGGAGTACCTCCTTATTGCTCTTCTCCTGCCTGGTACCTGCTTGCTAACAGTTACAGATAGTGTACAGGTGATTTACACACATCCAGAGGAAATGTAACTACAGCCAGGAGTACTTTGTGTATACGGACCCACAGTGCAATGCAGCTCCTTATATGTAAGTCCTGGGGAGCTCTGTTTTCAGGGTTCTAGGTATTCTTCATGATGGGTGGAAAAAATTAGGCTTCTTGATGGAATTTCTGATTGTCATTGCATATATAGACATGGCTGTAGGATAGACAAAGCTGTAGTAAAATAGCAACAGCACATGGGCTACCCCTCTGGCAAGCCGAATGTAGACCCCAGAAGTCACCTATTTTACATAGTTACACCATGTACTAGAATTCTTTAAAAATTACATTTTAATACCAATTCTCTTACACAAAGATGCAATATCATAAAAAAAAAAAAAAACTCATTTATGGATTCTAATATTTCAAATTTCAGATGCTGAAACTAAAATTACATAAAAATGGAAAAATGTCCATTACAATGGTACAGCAACATCACCCCGCATTCTTTCACATGCCACACAGGCATAAATACATCAGATTAAAAGACAAATAACAATACCCTGATGCAAGATATATTAGTATGGTGCAAGGCACACACTCCAAACTGAAAAGATAGTCATAATATTATTGAAAAACAGCAGTGACATCAACAGGGCAACATGGGTATAAACCTGGAAGAGCCGAGGTAAAATTCTGGACATGTATTTTCTATCTAGAAGTCTGCTCATTTCTAAGAACCCAACAACCATCAAATATCCCATCTTTTAGGATCCAGGCCATGTGGCACAAAGAACTTTCCTTATTCATCAAGTTCAATATTCTGTATATTCAACAACTACTTTTTCAAGTGAAGAGTAAGTCCCCATTTCTGAGTCTTTCTGGAAAGGTACAAACATCACAGCCACATTTTTTTCTCCTAGGAAACACTCAGATGTCAGCAATATAAGGCAAATACATGTTGATTAAGTAAAAGTCGAATTATCTTTACTATATAGTAATTTGAAAGCTGCCCTAAAATCTTACATACCATAAAATCAAAATTCAAAATATTTTGGCCAACTTTCAGATGACTACAAACACTCATATGTTAAATTTTTGCCTGCATGAAATCTCCTTCAAGGTGTATGCCTTTGAACTAATTACCCAGAATATGTGTCTTAATTTTACTTGCTTGGATAATATGGAGGAGGGGTCATAGTAAAAAAATAAATAAGTAATAAATAAGTAAAACCCGCCACAAAATATAGCCACAGAAGTATGTCCTGGTGCAGCTATGTTTCATTTAATTCCATAAAATGGAATCCTCTAATGCATCAAACTGCCTTCAGAAGTTTAAACTTGAAAGCACATTAGAGACAATTTAAAAAGTTTTAAATCCTCTTTTATGCATCAGGGAAATATCAAACACAGTTTTCTGTACTTTAATGACACACCCTGAAAATTGCCTGCCCATATATATAGATTTATAAAATCTCTTATTGTAGAAGCTTGAAAGTGAAATTTCACTTAAGTTAGAACATTTGTGTGTTATTTTATAACTCAGATAATTTTTATCTGCATGCAAAAAAGATGTTTTAAAGTTTGTTTAAAAAAAAAAAAAAGCATTTTTCCATATAGCTGACTTAAAGATGAGAAATAATTTGTCCAAAAAAGAAATGGAGAACATAAGAAGTAGAAATGGGGATTATATCAAAACTAATGTCTTCTTGCTTTGACTATATGCTTGTAAGTAATGCTTTGACTTTTATTCATGCAGGTAATCCTATTGATTCAGCTAATGCTTGTGAAATTGAATCTTATTTTCAAAAGGTACAGTATGATATTGCACTGGTTTTGGCTGGGATAGAGTTAATTTTCTTCCTATTAGCCAGAATGGTGCTATTTTTTGGATTTAGGATGAGAAGAATGCTGATAACACACTGATGTTCAGTTGTTGCAGGGCAGTGCTCACACAGAGCCAAGGGCTTTTCAGCTCCACGTGCTGCCCTGCCAGCGGGGAGGCTGGGGGTGCACCGGGAGCTGGGAGGGGACAGAACCAGGACAGGTGACCCAGACTGGCCACAGGGATGTCCCATACCACATGGCATCATGCTCAGCAATAAAACGGGTGGCTAGCCGGGGTGGGGGGGCGCTGCTGCTCAGGGACAGGACGGGCATTGGTCAGCATGTGGTGAGAAACTGCATTGTGATCACTTGTTTTGTACATTCTATTATTATTATTATTATTATCC
The DNA here is from genome assembly GCA_013399115.1 of Anseranas semipalmata. Classification (NCBI taxonomy): domain Eukaryota; kingdom Metazoa; phylum Chordata; class Aves; order Anseriformes; family Anseranatidae; genus Anseranas; species Anseranas semipalmata. The sequence goes on along the minus strand of VXAA01004924.1, from coordinate 506,589 downwards.
CTTCCTTTTCTGTCCTGTTAAACTGTCTTTATCTCAATCCACGAGTTTTTACCTTTTTTTTTCAGTTCTCTCCCCCATCCCACTGTAAGGAGAGAGGGGAGGAGTGAGCAAATGGCTGTGTGGTGTTTAGCTGCCTGTTGGGATAAATCACAACAGATATTGAGATAGTATCCCTAAAACTAGGGATAGACAGTATATGAAAATCATGTGTCCTACCTCTTGCAGAAATATCCTTTTCTGAATCAGAAAGTCAAATCCTGTGTCGGTACAAGTCAATACAGCTTTCTACTGGGGAGCTAAAGCAAGAAAGCAGGAAGATGCAAGTATGTATGGGGCATTAGACTTTCTTGCTTCTATTCTTGCCTTTAACCTCAATATCTCTGGGCTTGACAGGCAAAACTTCTGCTAGTGTGTCTGTACTTTTAAAAGGGTCCATCCCCCCAAAAAACAAATAGAGACGAAAAGCTGTGATGGGAACATTGCAATTTTGGGGGGAACAAGGGACTTGGTTTATGCCTGTATTGCAATTTTTACAGATAACACCTCATTAACTCTTGGAGCCTTCATTCGTCTGAGGGAGACAGCAGTACCCTATAACTGCCAGTCTGCAGAAAACAAAAGGACTGTCTCAATACATAATGCAAGTCTGCCTGTTGCACATTTAACCAGCTTTGCGATTAGTCTTTTTCCAGTTTTTCACCATCATAAGCTACACAGAGGTCTCTAGAAAGCTCACCTCTCAGGCTAGCCTGAAGCATGTGCCTGCACTGAATTTCAAACTCAATCTGTTTTTACTCATCACTGTTTTCATGAAAAGCATTCTTACCATTTAAGCTGACTTCAGCAGCCTGCTGCTATTGATAACCATTAATGTCTGGGACACAAAGAAGGAACATTCACTTACAGATTTCCAAGGTTCTTATTAGTAATGGCCTGGGAATGCAACACTTAACAAAATGAGATGTCTCTGGATAGTAGCTTTTGATTACAAAGTGCTGAGTCACATTTTGCGATCATTTACATGTGTGCTACATAAATGGTTCACTGTCTGCATACAAATAGAGGTTGCACTTCTGTTTTCAAAGCTATGGCCTCCCCACTCCCCAAACCACGCATACCCCAAATACACAGAACAGCCCCCATTCTGAGCCGCAACTGGTCTCCTTGCTCAATGCAGCCTATAAGGAGTTTTCCTGATGAAACTGATTTCAGCTTTTGATAGCACACACACAAAAAAAAAAAAAAAGCCTGAAGGCTCTTTGTGATGAAGAATAATTTACAATTCATTCCGTTGCGAGTAGAAGTCCTGATGACTGGAGGGTGTCCGCAGGGGTAAAGGGAGAGGTTCAGTGCAGTCCTCAGTGGAAAACCACGGGAGACCTTTAAGGAAGACCTTAAGCTAAAGCCAGTGATCACACTGCAGCTCTCTTACTGTGAAGCCTTAGGAAAAGGCTTCTGAACAGCAGATCACATATCCTAATTTGTTGCTTAAAGGGGTCTCTGCACAGACCAGAATACTTTAGCACCTTTCACAGTGCGTTAATGCAATCACGATATATCCACATAAGCTGGCCGCCATTTCTCTGATTATGGTTATACCTTATGTGCATTAAAATTGTGGTATTCTGTTTGAGTCCACACCATGTATTCATATAATCTTTGCTTATGTGTGAAGGGAAAGGATACATGTCATTTCCACTAACTGATGTTTAGACACCTGCTAAACTTGGGAGGAAAGCCTAAGCTTTGGAGCACATTACTGCTGTGAAGCAAGGATGTTTTCCCACCTTGGAAAATAGATGCTTTTGAAGACAGCACCTCCAGACACGGTGACATCTGTAGCTCTTGAGCCCACACCAAAGAAGGCAATGTAACAATTGGTAAATATTTATTCATTATTGTGCAATTTGATCAGAAAAAGATGGGTGAGAAACTTAGAGTTTCCATTTTCCGAGATATTACAAATTAAAGAAATGTGTGCAGTTAGGAAAAAAGACAAATCAAAAACCTCATATTATTATTAAAAGACAGACTTAGTGAAGTTAAAAATAAAAGCAACTAAACAAAAACCACAAACTCTTAAACACCTAAAAGCTCTAACAAGATTTTAAGCCCTTCAACTGAAATATGATCCCAAACCTCCTCTACTGATTGATCTACGCCTGGAGGTACCAAAACTGTTTGAAACGAAAGATTGTCATATGAGCAGTGCCAAGAGTTCTGACCCTGCCCAGATGTGCCCTGTGTGCCAGCACCAAGTTCCTGGCTGAGCACTCCTGTGTTGCCAAAACCAAGCACTGAAATGCCTGGAAGAACAGGCTTGGCCAGAGCACTTGGTCAGATAAACACACACAACATTGCTAGGTTTTGCATTCAGAAACACAGCAAGAGGAGGAAGGCTTTTACATAATTCCGTGCTTAAAGAACTTGTCCAGAAATTGAGAGAGCTGTGTTCTCTGTCCTTCTAAGTGTGAAAAAAACTCAAAACCCAGTCTACAACCTCCCGCAAATGCTCTAATTGTCACACAGAACTTTGTATTTTAGGATTTTTTCCTTTTTTTTTTTTTAATCTTACTGCCACTGTGAAAAAGGACAAGCTAAATAATTGCTGTTTCTTCATCTCCAAAAAATACATAGGTACTTACTCCCCAGAGACACTGCAGGAATGCATTAGTTAATGCTAAAGCACGGTGAACAGGCAAGTGCAGTATAAATGCCAAGTTCTGTTACTACTAGTAGTAGCAACAATAATAATACTTGTATAGCATCTTCCACCTGAGAATCACAATGCACTTTACAAAAATCACATGTTAAGTTGCTGTAGAGGTGGGTAAGCATTATCTGCCTTTTATAGATGATGAAAAAGAGGTTCCTATCAGTTAATTGAATTGCCTAAAGTTATCCAAGGGAGGCAGGCATAGAGCCACAATAGACAGTGCAAATAAGAGCTCCTCTGTCATCCCCAACCACTAGGAATTCTTTCCAATGTGTCACCTGTTTGCCCTCACATCATTTTTATGAGCTGTCTTCAACCAGTAGTTTTCATTTCCTCTTCATTCACCTTTTTACCTTTCCTATCATTATAAATGACAGAATTAAGGACACCACGCTAGCAAATATACCCGTCCCTTCATTTCTAGGATAGGTGTCATGTAGCACTATATGAATAATCCATTTACATGTAGTAATATCCATTAACATTTATTCTCCTTATACTTTTTTAATGTTTTGGTAAAGAAATAAGTGTATCACAACAAAAAAAAAAATATTTGGGTAATTTTTACAAAAACAGAAACTGTACATAAAATCATGTGTATTCTTTGTGGTCCTAGCAACCAACACCCAAATTTCATTATTCTTACACTTATTAATGTTGTTTCTTGAAAGAAGCACTAATTAGAGGGAGCTTCCTTTAATGCAATTTAGTCATTTATTCTTGTGCAAAAATTGCTTTTAGAAAGTATTGTATAAAAGCTTGCACAATCTGATGACTTCTTTTGCCCATTTGTTAAGAGACGCTGGATTTATTTATTTTTTTAAATGACATGGACTTATGTCTAAATGGCCAGGAAAAAATCACATGCTGCCCCCCTGTGCTATCCCAGCTAGCAAGCTGCTCAAGAACGCTCACAGTTAAGGGCACCTGTAGGAGCGAGTCACACCTACCACTCCAGCTTCCGAGCTCAAGTACAGGCACGTACTGAAGGAGGTTACATGGCACCAGCCTGGAACCTCGTCTCACCTTATAAACTCAAAGCATCTGATGTGAGACTGACTGCCCACACTGATTGTGCAGGCATGTTTTGTTTTTAGATATCAGTGGCCTATGAGACTATCTTGAGCTTATATAGATGACAGCCCCCTAATTTCTGTTAGAATGTTCTCCTTAATTAGCAAGGTCAAATTCCTTTTTTATTTTTTTATTTTTCCTAAAATTGGGCACTATTTAGATAACATGTAGGTGCACATAAAGTTTCAGATATACGAAAAGGTAGAAATCTCATTAAAATTATCAGAGCCAAGATATGTCAAGAAAAGCAGATAAATATGCCAGGATCCAGGTGAATATTACTAACATTGGTCTCACATATTAATGTGAGAAATTGTTAGCCATACCTACCTGTTAATATTAACATAAAATGAATTTATAGAAATGCAATATACATTTTTAACTGACACATTCATTTCCTCACACACACTCCTTCCGTCTCCAATAACAGTACCACATTTTACCAGGAGAACAGTAGATCCCATCTTTCTCCAGCTTTAGTGGAAACATAATTTCCCTTTCCTCTTTGTAAATTGTAATTGTATTTACCTACCTTGTAAAGTTGGTGGCAGCACCTAGGTATTGTGCCTCACAAACTGCCTCTTATGTTCACCACTTCCCCTCAGTCCACAGGATGGTCTTCCCAACTACCGCTGCGTCACTCTGCTCAATCTGCACAGGCCGCTTCTTGCATGAAAGAGCCATGGTCATCTTGGCCTCCTTGTCCATCCTTTTTCTCCCCTCCTGTTCTTTGCCCTTCCCCATTTAGCAGGCTCATCATGTGTGCACTCTGCACTGAGCCATCATACAACATTAAGAGCAAAGCACACAACTGTCTAGGAACAACTAGGCAGATACAATGGTAGCAAGCAAGCATTCCTTCATACAGAGTTATTACCTTGTTTTTCCCCCATCCTTTCCTTCTCCAGGCTTGCTGAATGTATTTTTACCAAATTAATGCATAAAACAGAAGGAAAGAGTCAGATGTCCACAAGATTGCCAGTATTCCATGAAAACATGACCATGTTCCTCCCCCTATCCTCAGGCTGCAGCGAGGAGGGCTCCAATCGAATTTAGGTTCAGAACTCTCTGCCAGGGAACATTCAGTGGCTTTAGTTCAAGCTGACATAGCAGGAGAAGTCATTGTGTATGTGTAAAACACATTGTTTTCCCTTCAAGAGAGAACAGCAATATTCCAAAACTGTCAGAGGATGCTGGCCTTAATTTTGTACTGTCTAACACTGACATCATTTTTACACTTTCTTCTTTTGAGAATACAAAATAATAATAATAATAATAATCTCTTTACTAAAGGGAAACAGTCAGTCGTTTTGTCACAAAAAAAAAAAAATCTAAATAAATTAACTGACATCTGCAATGTGTTACACATGTCTAATTTTGAGAAAAGACAAAAAATTAACAAAGGTATGATAGCCTTTAAAGGGGTAGAGCTGGGTATCCTAGGTCTTACACACAGTCCTTTACCCTAATACATTTCACTACAGGTTTATTTTCAATATATAATGGTACCAACTGCTCAAATCCACATTCTTTAACAGTGCCACCATCCAGAGTATGAACTCACATCACTTACAATATCCTGCGTAATACAAATTTTTCTTTACATCCAGCATCTTCCATGCCCACACCATTACATGAATATAAATCTTTAATATCTTCATATATTAATTTTATGTCTTTTTAAAGTTTAGAAACATATATTTCTGCTGCTGATTCTGAACACTGGGTTACAACTAACTTTTTTGTAAGAGAAATCTGATCATACATCAGATCACATTCCAAACACAGGCCGTGTTAACTAACTTTAAAGCCATTGAGACATCACAACCTTAAAGATTATTTAGAATGAACTCAGCTATCTGATCACGTAACATTAACCTTGTTTGCTGTCAAGCCAAACCTGGTAGTAAGCAAATCCCCAATTACCACTTTCTAGCACAGATGATATAATCATTTGAATGTAATCTGACTTTTTTGCTTCCGAAAATAATTATAGGACTGGAAATGTATTTCTTCATGAAAAACAACATTGTTGGTAGAAATTTGGTTATTATCAGGAGTTGGACTCGATGAACCTTGTGGGTGCCTTCCAACTTCGGATATTCTATGATTCTATGATTATCTTCCTTATACAAGAATCTAATGTCTTCTTGCCATTGTTTGTTGTTTATGCACATGCACTATGTTTATGTTTATTTAATAATATGATTTTGTACAGAATCAACAAAAATTCAAGACCTTCTATGTACCGTTCATAAACCAAAATAACACCAAGAAATCTTCTCGACTTCAGCATATGCAAGATCAAGTCCTTAATTCACATTATCCATCACTGTATGTGCAGAGCATAAAATTAATTTGATGTGTTAACTTTGTACTCTATAGTAGTATTTATTCTTAAATCCTTCTGTGAGTGCAAAATGCTCAAAGAGTAAGTGAGATGTGTCACTGTGTGGCAGAGTAATTGCATGGGAGATTTTCCATAAACATTTTTACAAGAGATTTTGCTGAAAATCATGAGAACCAAGCTCAGTAAAACTCCTTGAAACTACTACAAGAAGCACAGATTAATTCCTGTACTGGTTACAGAGGAAAATAATGTACCTTTCCGACCTCTCACTGCGTACAAATGCCAGCCCTCTGTGCAGGGATGAAGCAGCAACCTGCTGCTGCATTCTTCTCCCCAGCCTGCCATAAGCACTCAGAGCACCTGTGACACTTTGCCAATATTAACAAATGGTTCAGACATAAATTATTGCACATGTCTGGCTAAAAACTATGCTTCCTAGGGACGTATCTACCATGAAAAGTTGTGCTCCTGCAACTGAAAAAGCTATTGATTCATTCCCTCCTTCGCACAAAATCACTCTCAGCACCATACCTGAAGAGGGGAACCCTTCGCTTTTTCCTGACAAAAGCTTCACATTTTTAGAATTTTAGTTTGTGATAAATACACTCAGTGTGCTAACAGGGCAACAGTTTATAGTTTACACACTCTAAGAAAAAGATTGGAATTATAATCATGCAAGGAAGATAAATCCAGCACTAAAACAAATCACTTATCTGCATACTGAAATCAGACTTTCTTCCATTATATTGCCTGTAACCCATACATGCACACAGACTAACTGCACACAAATTAACCAAAATCCTACATTACACGCATCTGTTTCTCAGGTATTTTGGGGTAGAAATAAACCAGTGCCAGTAGGATAAATATCACAAGGAGACAGCAGAGTCCGTTTCTGGTTGCATTTGTAGACCAGTTCATTAACCAGCTACAGAGTGAGCAAAAAAATCCTCACATACGGCAGCTAAAATTCCATTTTCCGAATCTTTTACTTCTTTGTGTCAATTATTTTAGATCTACTGTCATGTCGCAGACCTTTGGCCATGGACAAATGCCTTTATCTAGCATGCTATCAGTATGAGAACAAAATTATCGGAAAAAAAAGTGTCTGTTTTTGCATATTTATTTTACCTTATTTTTCTGCCACTTTCACCTTCCTGAGGCAATTCTCCACATCATCTCCAGTCTGCTGAACCAATGATGACTCCCAGCACACTTCAGAAGGGCAGGATGAATGATCCAGCCCTTCACAGCTCCATCTTGTAGGTTTCCTCCTGAACTTTTGCATAGAGGCGGAGAGAGAAGTGACCATTTAGCTATCACAGTGCACCTAGCATAGCACTGCTAGCAGACTTGCCATCAGGAGGACAATCAGAGTTCCTGTATATATATACCTCAGTTAGAGAAACTGAAGCAGCTTCACAAAATATCTGGAATGCTCTTGGATATTACTTTCCAGACTTAGTTTTCTAGCAGTAATTTTCCAGACTGATCAGATCTTCACTTAGTATCCCCATGGAAATACTTACTGACTGGGGATAACAAAGCAAGACACATTCATCTCTCACTTGCCTGATGGTGGCATCAACAACACGATGGAGTAAGACTACCCAAAGGTGAATCCCTCTGGCGCAGCAAAGCACCACAGCTCAACAATCAGTGAACTGCAGCACTGTGAAGTTTCCAGCTCCCCCAGCTGTGACAGCAGCCTGGTCTGCACTCTCCTGCACAACTGAAACAGCAAAGTAGCTCTATGCTCTTGTGAAGAGAGAACATCTTACTTCTTTCTACTTCATCCAAGTGCAGGGTCCCACTGAAATCATTAAAGGGCAGGATTTCTTCTCAAGCAGCCTTACAGAAAATGCCTGTTGGCAAGTTTCTGGTACATATTATGTTAGAGGAAATGACCAGCATAGTAACACTGCAGTCCAAGAGGAAAACAAACAAACAGAAATCCCTAGTGGGGCAGCCAAACATATAAACCTAGAAAATCCATCTTATATTGTTAATAAAATATTGTGTGTTAGATTCCAAAATAAACCTGAAAATGACACGTCCTCCATAGGAAAATAACCACTATGTCAACAGCTGTTGTTAAGTAGCCTTGTCACTGACTTGTACACAAAAATTTTAACAGCAGAGGACAGGATATTAGCCTAATATTCAGATATTGAGATAATACTAAGATATTGATTAACAGTAATTAATATGAGGATATTAAATCTGATCATTAATTCACATTATTGCTCTGTATCTCTAACACAGCAAAAGTTGTGACTGACTTCTGTGGAGCTTTTTATTTGCTGCAAAATGAAGAAATGCCTTAAATGTCTCTTTTACTTGGATCTGATGTATGCCAGCCAGAAATCTCGATCCTGAAAACAAGTGGCACTGAAGTTACCATGATGAGTATCTAAAATGTATAGTATAATATCATCCCACAGTGAGTAAACCCAGAATTGCCCTTCTTAACAAACATCTATTTGCTGTCAGGATAAGGAACATGGAAGCAAGTTCTCAGTCAAACCGCATGCTCCCAGCGAAGTGTGCAAATCAAAGAACTGCAAACTAGCAAGAAAGGTGTTACGGTGACTGTGTGAATATATATGCGATGGCAGCATGGTTTGTAATTTACCAGCATTGCTTGTCGATCAGTGGTACAAAAAAGAAAGTCAGTGTACAGAGTCCAGCAAAAAGAAAAAGGTTTCATTTTTGGACTATAGTTGCATTTCCCTTCTAATTTAAACTCTGTGACTGAGTTACAGCGATGTCTCAACCCCGGAGGTCCTAGTTAACTGGCATTTACTAACTTTAGTCACATTACTTACTAAATAAGGTCTAAATAAAATCTGAGGACCAGATCCACACTGGCCTAAATCAGCCTTGCAAACTGCAATCAATTAACCACATTGATTTAAACAAGATAAAATCTTGCCCCAAGCCGGTGGCTTCTGGGCACTTCTGCTGCCTGCGCATTTTAAGAATGCTTGGAAGAACTGTGCAAAGCAGTCTAAGAAGCTCATTATGATTCACAAATATTCTCTAACCTGCTCTTTATCTTTGATGCTTATTGCCCAGTAGTGAAGCTGAGCTTTATTCTATTCAGTTAGCATATGCACGTCACGCTTGCTGGTACACTACCTACCACGAGACAGACTTGTAATGGTTTTTGTAAGAAATACAGCCACTCCATCTTGTCCTCCCACCAGACCACTGTCGGGAGATCCAGCCACTACTCCCTCAATCTTTGGATGTCACAATACACTCCAAGGTACAGTCCTATCTTCAGCATACCCTTAAGGTAGCTGGAGCTAAGGCTACACTCACTCTAGCAACAAAGTAGAGCCATGACATGGGCTCAAGCACTAGTATGCAACTGTCAGTACTGTTTTGTTCTTACAATGCTCCCCAGCACAATTTTGGATTATGGCCCCATCATTCTCTCAAAGCCCAATTATAGTTTGGGGAACAACAGAGCATGAGCAGTGTTCCCAGCAGGTGGTTTGGAAAAGGCTCCCGTGTTACAAGTTGGAAGAAAGAGTATGGCCACATGGGAAAGCACTGTGTCTGTCACCTGCCTGTAAGGCTGTGCTGCTTCTGCCTTCCCCACGCAGACCTGGCCTCGCAACCCCACTGCCAGGGCCCTGGCCCCAGTACCGGCTCTGCTTTAGCCTATAGAGAAGTTACAATCAGTGGTAAATGCTGAAGTATTATTAGGCCTCAACAGCTTCTTCTAGAAACTGTAGCACATGATGGAGTGCAAAGAGTGGGAAAGTAGAGGGCAGTCCTACACTGACTCAGACACACAGAAAGCTTCTAATTTCAGGAAGAATCCATAATAGGCCCTCCACCTGGCACTGGACATATTCATCCATTAGTATCTCAGAGGCTCAGGCTGATGAAGACACACAGGCATGCAAACCATAATTTTAGACTGATTTCTCCTCAGAGAATACCTCCATGTTCTTTGACAGCATTTGAACACCAATGCTGAGCAATCCCAAATCCCAAGATACGTTTAATACCCTAATGCCTTTCCAAAGGCATCTGCAGCCCCATTCTGGCATGTCTTTGGGTTTGTTTTCTTCTGCAGGCATCTATGCATTACACAAATTTCCCTCTGTACTACTCGATGTTATCTCAAAGAGGAAAGATGGTCTGAAACTAAAAATCCTGAGCAAATATATTGCACAGATTTAAACACTAACTGTGGAGTGACTCCAGCGCATCCAGAATCTGAGCAAGGTTCAAGGTCAAAAAACAGTCAAGATCAAGAAAGAGTTAGATGGAGCAGATATTCACATAGGCTTATGGAACTGGCCATACAGAGCAGAAGAACCCCAGGAGCAGCAACCTCCACCTCATATAGGGGAGGGATTTCAAATGTTGATAACAAAAGAAGGAAGGCTTTTACCTGCCTTTACTGGCAGAAACTTTGATGCTCACCTTGAGGTGAGATAGATACTTATACAACTCTGCCTGTCTCTAAAAAGGGGCTCAGGACCATTCTCTGGCAATGGGGACAATTCACACTGAGCAGCCCATGTCTGCAGCAATGCAGATTTTAAATCTCTTAGCTTCCAGAAGCAAGTATCCACATGGAAACTGTGTGCTGTTAATGGTCCCTGCCCTACACTAATTCCCAAACCCTCCCCAAGTTTGGGAGAGGGCTGCTTGATCCATGCCACAAGTATGCTGGAAACAGTGCTCACAATTTCATAGTATAGATGAATAAACTCCAGTGCCTGGCACATCCCCTGGTGTTGTTTACTAATACACACACAGCCTTTGAGGCTCTGAGCCTCAGCGCTTTCTGTAGTGAACTCATTTACTTTGCAATTAACCTCTCCATTCCCATTTATTAGACCTCCTTCCTTTCCTCTTTCCAGTCACTTCTAAAAACCAAGTCATCTCCATGCCTGCCAGCAGTAATGCCTACATGCTTTTGTTCACTGTCCTTCAGAGTAGCGGCAAGGATTCACATTTTTATTGTTTGTTCTACTTGCTGTGAAGTACGGTGTACAATTGCAGTACTAAATCACTGTACTTGAGGGCTCATTCTGTTCTTAATATGCAGATCTTATCAAAATATATTAGTACCATCAAGTAGAAAATTGACACCTCTATGTTTCTTCAGATACCACATGTCCTTTATAACTCTATACGAGATTTGAACCCTACAATTTATCATACAGCATGCTGTAATCAAAAGCATCAATCTTTTTAAGGCTGTCTAATGCCTAATGCCTACATTCACCATCCTTATTAGCCAGAGGTTAGAAGTATAAACACAACTAAGTAGATAACAATGTTAGAAAAGAATAGAATTTCTTTTATGACATATAACATGAACAGCTATACCTTTTATTATAAGGAGACAGTTCAGAGTAGCTTTACATATTTAAAACTTGTCAGCATAAGGTATTACAATTACTTAATTGGTTATTATTCTTAGCGTGCAATCAGGAAGCCAATTATTAGGATCCATATAACGGCTCCCAGGCAAATGGAAGGGCAGGATCTGAACTTTACCTGTATGGATGTGGGAAGAAAGGTTGTCAGTGATTTATCGCAGTGGCGTTGATCTCACCCGCTAACTCTGTTTATTTTGCTGTGGATTGTGGGCATGGGGCTTTGGTGGGTTTGCATTTTTTTTCAACTATTCAAGATTACAGTATTGCTTCGTGCAATGATTAACCACAGGAGCTAAAAATAGCTTCTAAAAATACATATTTTGGATACTTTTTTAATAATAATTTTATTATTCATACAGTGCTATTTGCAGTGTTAGAAAGACAATATTACTGCAATTAGATACATTTTGACAAAAAAAAAAAAAACACCTTGGGACAAGCAACAGTTTTTTGATAGAAAGGAAAGGCATCCAAGGTCCTTATTACTTAAGTTTACAGATGAACTCTAGTTTGAAAAAGAAAAACTAGAAAAACTGCTTTTCAGCATGAATATTACTAAGTGTAATATTCAGTGTGTACACTTACACCTCATAAGCTTCATTTGCTAAGGCTTAAAGAATGTGTCTTCAAGAATAGACAATGGAAACAAAACATTTTTGCTATGGATTTTAAGCACGTTTCTCTGCCTTTGGTTTTATTGACTGTGAAGATTATGCAGGCACTGTTAAGTCATTCTGTAAACTTGGTTAAACCTCTTTCAAGGAAACAATTTTTTTAACTTCTTTTGATTTGCTGTTTATAATAATCTCTTCTGATGAAAGTTATCATGTATGCAAACCAACATAAACATTAAAAGGTTGATCCCACAACCCACAGATATCAAATGCAGTCACCTACAAAGTCAGTGATTATTTAAGGTGATGAAATAACACTGTGAGTAGATACTCAGGCTAGTAGACCTTTCCCCATTAGAAGTCATAATAAAGCATGTGGATATAACACTTTCTATTTCAGCTATCACCTTGAGAAATATCTGCTTTATAGAATGAAATGCCCAATTCTGTCAATACTTCTTTTTTCAAAAGACTTCACAGAAGGAAAACTTGTTCCCCAATAACAAGAGAGCTCTAAACCTGTGCTGCACAGATTTATTAACCTAGCCAAAATGAAAGGTGTATCTTTCAAGCATTATCGTTTTCAAATAAGACATGTCCTCTAGGGAATAAATTTAGAGACAGGTTTTTGTTTATGTTGAGGGGAGGGCTAACTTCTGAGATAAATAACCACAATGCTGAGTCTGTATTTTTTTATAGTTTAACTTCTAAAATGCACTTATTATAATGCTAAATAATAAAACACTTATGTTGTACAATATATGTCTACTAAAAAACTCCTGTTCCACATGTTGTACAATACACTATGGTGTTAAACATGTCTCCAGCAGAAAATATGAACAAAAGATAAAACTAGCATCTTTATGTATTCAACACTCATTTCAATGTCATTTTGTTTTATCAGATATGAATACAATTTCTGCATCAAAGAGCGTACGCCTGTGATTTTTCTATTGATTATTAGTAACCACAAAAATTTATCACTCACTCCCAGAAACAGAACTTTTTTTAGTGTTGTTTATTTTGTGAGTAAACTGCTGTCTCCAACACTGCTCAGCCTTCCTTACATTGCATCTTTGCCACACTGAATAGACAAGGATATATTTATCATTCCAATGAAAATTCAAAATCTTTGTATACAGTACTAACCTTTCTTGATTAGGCTAACTAAACTATTTTTCCATATAGGTTTTGCTATCTTTTCTTTAAAGGGAAATAAGTGTATATCTAACACTGAAGAAATCAAATGCTAGTGTCCATTCTTGTAGATGCATACAACATAATATCCTTGGACCTATATCAAGGAAGAACAGTAGTATGGCTTTATAAGGTCTGCAGTTAAGCATTCAGACAGCTAGGAAAAGCTGCATATGTATTCAGTGACATTTACAGGATGCGTATTTATTATTTAATAAGCACAAACTACTTGCATACACATCACATTGTGTGCTCTTGTCTTTTGCTGTGTGGGGACCTGCATGACTGTGCTTTTTAATTTTATTTTCAAAACAAGCCTTCAGTAGCTGTGCGACAGTTTCATACCCGGTCCTCATCAGACAGGAACCAGATCTGCAGAGCCCCTCCCTGCAGTGAGGTGATGGCTATGTCTCGAGGTGCTGTTTGGCACAGACCTGTGGCCATGCAAGTTGTGGCCTTCCCGTAGATTCTGCTGCTGCACCGTAACACCTGCCAGCACAGTGGAGCGGTCAGAGCAGTATCTGGAAATAAGCAGTGCCTTTCCCACATGGGGAAATTCTTTTAATTATCCAGTCCACTGATCACCTGCCTTAGCCAGCATTTGGACCACAATATTCACCAAGCAACTGATGTGGGGATCACTGCAAATTCTTTCCCTGTCTATCTGCAATGCATCACCAGAAGCTTCTTGTCATCACAGACAAGGGCTCAAAACACCAAGATTTGAACTCGGTTTTCCTGGTTGAAGGTGTCTAACGTAGGGTGGCATGATTACACACCTTTTTCTCCTTCTCAGAACAACCTCGCCACAAAACACTGGTGGTCTGAGCTTTTCACACCTCACAAAGTCATTCTTCCTCCAAAGATTTGATGATGAGCACAGAAAACATGAAGATTAGTATAGACATTTGTTTGTACTGATCACTTCTAAAACCCACAAAAACTACTAATATTAGAATTATGAGAAACTGAATATGATAACTTTTCTTTGAAAATAATATTAAAAATATAGAGAACAGATTAACACCTATAAGAGTTTGCATTTCTAGCAGACACACTGATCACAGTAGTCATACAGATTTTATTTGTAATTTTAATTTACACCTATTCTGTAGCTGGGATTTTTAACCCCAAAATCCCACCTACAGATTATTTTGCTATCAAAGGGCATATTTTTGGAAGTTCTGTTGTTATGCTTTCCAATTTAGTTTCTCAAGCCTTCCTAACATGCTACAATCTAAGCTGGAAATGCAGGCTGCAGATATACAGCCGATTACAACTGAGAATTTTCTCAACAACATCAAATACATCTCTCCAGTTCAGTCTGAGTAGAATATAGATGGAATATTTCTGTTGACACAAATGCACTAAATCTGTTTTAGAATGTGTTCCAGGGAAAACATCAATTGAAAAATTGATATCAACTAGAGTTGATTAATGTATGAATTGTTTCAGAGCTGCATGCAATCTCCCAGCGATAGTTCTATTTCTTTACTTGAACCAGCTTGCCAATTATCATTATGCATAACTATGAAACTGGGACAAAATTCTGATGATGATGTTTACATCTCATCCAGTATGCACATAAATTTAGTATAGTGTAAAAAATACAAAAAAAAAAATACCTACAAACAAAAAGCTGTCATTAAAGTGTCTTACGACTGGGTACAGAACAATACATTCTGAGCAGTGAACAGCGTTTTCAGGCATGTGCACATATGCCATGACAAACCTTGTTACTCATGCGCAGTAGTTGATTGTACAAGACAAGCCGTCATACGTACCCACATAAAATACAGAAATGGAGGAGTGAACTCTAGATACCTAGCTCTAATATTACAGTAGCTACCTCTGGTATCACCTATGCAGACTATCATCATAAACCAAGTTATTTTAATACTGTTCATCCAGTGTCTTGAAGGTTCAAAGGTTAACAGCAGACCTGGTTGAATCTTGAAAAAACAGTGCTTCCAACTATTGATGTGAATGTTAAATAGCTGTTTTAAAGGATGTATTTATTGCTATTCAGAAATGTTGGCACACATGAAGTTCTGCATGCACACGTTTGCAAAATGTTTTTCCCCAGTGAAAACCACTTAATTCCTTGGATGAACAAACTGGATTCTTAATGGTCCTGTGTGCTAGGTTGGGAATTCCAGTTCCCGCAGGCCCATTTATGCATCTGTACTTGTCTTCACCACTGGCTTGATCCTATAACAGACTTCATTTGACCTTTTAAATAAATTATTCCTGAAACTTGATTTTTATTTTTATTTTTTTTTTACTGTTGTAGGTGTAAAAAACCTTTCACAGTGATATCCTAGGTCTTGAGCTCTAAAAGAAGGATTGCAGCTTCTGCTGTGTGTTGTAACAATTGTGACACACTGTCTTCAAGAGCGAAGACCTTGAGGGCATCACAGAGGATGTATCCACACAAGGAGCAAGGCTTATACAGGTGGATAGAAAAATAAAGCAGCAAAACTAAATCTTTTACAGTGTACTACCAGTCGCATTTTAAAATAGCAGTATCTCAGTGTGTAGTTAAAAACATTTTGCATTTCTATCTTTTCCACAGAAAAGTCAACATTTTCCCCAGGGGAACAGTTTTCCACACCTTTCTTAATGCACCCTACAGATTTCCTAATACTAGTGAGAAAAATGACATTCGCAGGTAACAATAACTTCAGTCTTCTAAAATAATCAGTTGCGATGTAATAAAAAGACTTAACAAATGTTCATGAAAAGTGTTAAATGCCAAGGGGGGGGTGGGTCTTGTAGCCAGAGGTTATACAGTCTATCGGGGGAAAGACAACTTAGGGGAAAAATACTTACATTCTGGCCAGTCTTTAAAAGCTTTCTCTTCCTTCTCCATTTAGCAACCTTTTGCAAGAAGTTCTTGCAAATCCTTTTTGGTAGGGAATAAGTAGATTCAGATTATGTGATTCTTTTGACAATGGTTTTTATGCAAGGGATCTTATCTCAAATGAAAGTATTTGTGTAAACAAAGTTACTCACTTTATTTAGTCATTAGGAAATTAAAATAATACGTCCTCTGAGCCAGAGCGAGGAGCTGGGACTTCTTCCCCACTGCAGGCAGGAGAGCCCTGGCCATGGACAGCGCCAGTGGGCAGGAGTCCAGAGACCAGGAGAGGAGCAGGCAAAGGAACAGCCTCAAACACTTAGAGCCTGGTTAGCAGCTGAAACTCCCTATCTGCAGAGGCGCTGGTTTCACAAACATCCTTTTTCAAACTTGCACGCAGTGCAGAATAAAGCCAACTAAATTGCTACACCCTTGGTGAGTAAAATGTGATTGAGCCGCAAGTGAGGATGCAAATGGATGTAACAGCAATATCTCAGTTTGGAAGTAATGGACAAAACAAGCATTGCCACATGCAAAATAAGAGAGAAATCAATCTAGTTTGAAGAACTCAATTGAGGGACCAATAAAAATATTAGACTGCTGGAACGGCACAGTAAAACATAAAGCACCTGTTTAGCGTTACAGCTAATTGTGGGTGAAGGAAATGGCCCCAGCAGAAATTGGTTGAAGACGATTAAATTTGATTGTAATGTTATATACAAAGTGTGAGGCCCACTGACTGAATTAGAAACAAAATATGCTCAAAAGTTGTAGATAACACAAAAACAGGTTTAATACAAGGCATGTGCAGCAATGCTACATGTGGCTAAAAACACATTAATGTATTTTCTGAAGGTTTGTTTTTGCCCTCATGCACCGCAGAAATTCCCTGAAAACACAGTAATAAGGACCATAAAATCAGGAAATAAGTTCACCTCAAAATTTAGTGTGGGCTGCATGAATGTTTATATTCTGCAACATGGTGGAGGCATTAGGGTTGGTAGGAAATACACTCAGCCCACTCTGAGATGTGAAGTGCCCAGAAGCAATGATTTTAGAAATAGGTAAACCAGGGTGACTCTCCTGCATCTGTGTCTCTCCTTTGTGTGTGTACTGCTGTGCACGCAGGCAGGTATCTCGGGGAGCAGCATCTGCTCTACACTTTCAGCAGAGCGTGCAGGGTTCCCCCCTGGCAAGTGGCCACCTCTGCTCGAGGCAGCTGCCAGACTTCTGGCATGTAAGAATGAAAGTACCACTTTCTGTTTCCTTTCCTATCTCTCCCTTTTTTTCTTTCTACGTTATTTTTAGTAGTTTTTTTGTTTTCCCCATTCCTTCCAAAGAAACTACCCAAGTTAGATTATTTACTGGAGCCTGTGATTCTTCACTGATCACTTCATACTACGTTTCTTAAAGTTTTGCTTCCTGTGCACCCTCTCTGGTAGTGCCTACAGCACTGCCTTCTTCTCTGCTTTTGGAGCTGTTGAGGGTACAGACACAGCACTGAGGGACAAGAGGTTTATGATCAGAGACTCCCAAGTCATTTGGTCTTCCAGCTAATCACTGGGACATACAGTGGCTCCCTCCTTTTAATCTGCTGCCACCTAGACCACATTTCATACAATACACATGCACCACATCCAGCCTTTAAATTGCTTTCTCACAACTGTGCTTGGCACACATCTCTCCTCACTGGTGGCAAACTCACATTATTTGCTCCAAACTCAGTCTTGCTAGCTTTTCCCCCTCAGACTCGGGCAGATGGGGAGAGCTGCTTGTGCCATGGCCTTGCTGTTCTTATGGTACCTAATTCTTCAACCACCCCTTTATTTTCTAAGAAGTTTTCAAGAGCCCAGTGTTGCTCTCTGCTATGGAGAGGTGCTACTCAGTCCTGGTTACACTTGCTTTAGTTCTGGAACAGCATGTTTGTGGCTTGATATCAACTAAACAGTCATTACTTCCAAGTAGCTGCAAGGTGCTTATTTATTGCTACCGGAACCTCTGGACACGGGGTGAGAGCTGTGCTTTTGAAAAGATAGCTCTGTGTAACACAGAAGCATTTCCCACCCCTCACCCCCCAAAGAAATTAGGCAAGCCCTAAGTGCAGCAGAGCAGCTGCTTGACAGCCTTATTAGAAAACAGCGTAAAGAAGTATGTGAAAAATATTGTATTCAGCTGAAGCTGCAGGGAACAACGGAAGGAAAATAATTAGCCAAGTCAGAAATTGGCTAAGGCACTGGCTCTTCTGAGTCTTCTATTTCCTTCAAAATACAAAGGGATCTTTAAATAACAAGTAGTAAATGAGACTTTGTTTATAGCTCACCTTAAAAAGCCACAAGCAGAGCAGTGCACCCTAATAACATCATTGGCTCCGAAGTGATTCAGAGGCAAGGGGGCCATCTGCTGAATTCCCAGTACCAATTTCTGCTGTATCCTGGAAGATTTTCTCTGGAAGTTTCACAGCCAAGTCCTCTTCGGCGCCAGCTTTGCCAGGCCTGTGAGGTGTGACAGTGCACCTCTGAGCAGGTTTGGCTGCAGGTGAGAGTTACAGCATATCTGCCATGACTGCAAAAACTACAACCAGCATGCTGATCAATGTAATCTGTTCAGGACTCAGAAATCCTGCAGACAAAACTGCAGTCTGAAATAAATGCAAGATCTCTGCATCATAATGCATTTCACTAAATAGAAATTTTCAGAGTCAGAAAACTTCCTACTGCTTGCTCATAATATGTTCATGAACTTAACTTTCCAGGCAAAACCAAAAAGCATAAGCACAGAATCACTTCTTTAAAACAAGCAGCTTCTTTCTTCAGCTTACTGCCCTTTACTCTCAGCAGTGCTGGCACCACGGTCAAACTCAGTGCTCCCTTTCCAGTGCAAGTCTATCACAACACTGTTGGTACATGATTCACTGGTGACTGCTTCTAATTCCACTCTTTCTAGATTCATCACCACTAACTTCAGATCTCAACTTCATAACTAGTTCCTTTTCCAACGTGCAGAAATGGGCAAGGGAAAGGTGGAGTTTTAAAGAGATCTTATGGCAATGTCACTGCAAATTCACATACTCAAATGAAGTGCATTATCTTTGTAGTCTTCCATATCTTGTTCTTAGTACTGCTAGAGCCAAAGGTCTCCCTGTATACCAGGAAAAGGGACCAGATTTGTTTCTGACACAATAATAGCAAAATATGCTAAATAAATACTACAGAAGCATCCAGACTGAAAAATCCTTGTTCACATAGCCATGAAATTTGATAAAGGTATTTAAAATATTCACCACTGTTCTCATTTCTGAAAGCATAGCCTTAAGTCTACTGACATTTCATGGTCTGTTAATACAACACTTTAAATATAGAAAGGTACATATTATACATTAAAAACTTTGTAGACTCATGCATAAGATAGCTCACAGTGTACAAATATAGGATTGTTTAATGGTACAAACTATAACATTTAATCTTCTAGGCTCCTTCCAAGTTTAGCATTTTAAAAATGACTGTGAGACACAACCTGTGTCATGAGGTATTAAATGAGATAATAATAATAATAATAATTTAAAAAGCACAGGGAATACAAATAAATGCCTCTCGTTTATGACTTACTTCTTAAGTTTAGAAGTGGTCCCAAGCCTAACTCAGAGCATATTGCTAAAGAAAATACAAATAGTTGAAGGGTTTGTTTGTATGGTGTTGTTTGTTGTTGGTGTTGTTTTCATGCTTAAAACAGTTTTACTGCCTCGATTAGTACTAAATTCCAAAATGCATGACTCCCACATCCATAATATAAAAATATATCCAGGTGTTGTTGTTCACTGTTCACTGTTCCCAATTTTATACACATTGATGAGCAAGGAGGATATGGTCTGGAAAGTTAAAAGTTTGTAGGCACATACAGATTACTCTAAAGATTCACTGCTTTCAGGATTTAATAGCACACTATTATCTAGTTTGCCAACGAAACATTCCTTATTTTTCACCTGAAACCTGGACTCCCATATGAAAATATGAAAACAGCATATATAAAAGCAGTAGTAAATGCTAAATACCAAACACTTAAAAGTGTTCTAGACCTACAATTACCCAGCATTAATAAAACATTACTTTATCAAGTACCTGTATTCCTGTCACTACCCTGGGCTTAGCCTATCACCTTGAAAGCCTGACTAGCTTCAAAGACTGGTCATTAAAAAAAAAAAAAAA
>VXAA01004924.1:440828-483136 GCA_013399115.1 Anseranas semipalmata | reverse complement strand
CGTCTTCGTCGCCTGCTCGTGAATCTGGGGGTGCGGTGTGGCTTATGACCGAAGTGATTCACATGGGCTTGCAGGCGTGAAATTCCTCCAGCGCTCAGCGACTGAAACAGGTTGCTCTTTTCCCCTTTCTGCGAGAGAGGCGCGCTGTGCATCTCAGAGCTGGCGATGCAAACTCAGCTTCTTTTCATCAGGTCACAAGTATTGTCTCTGCTCCGCTACTTACTAAGTCGATAAAAATAAATCAATAAATCACCCAGCGTTCGTAGTCACCTGCAGATCTTTCATTTCTTCCAAGTAGGTTACTTTATACTGTAGATAACAAGTGTTTCAGATTTTTCTCCTAATCCTGTGAAAGCCTATGTTTTCAGATATTTAGTGAATGAGACTGACCTGAGCCTCTATAGAACTATCTTCCTATGAAGATAACATAAATTTAAATTGAAAAGGAAATCTCACATAAGCCACTGAACTGTCTAGATAAAAAGGTCATGACAAATCAGATGTCAGGTTTGGGCTGGGTATATAAAATAGTGTTGCACAGTTTTAGTATAGAATGTTTCCCATACTATATGAAATTTGTTGATGTGTGTATATGTACATATATACCAATGGTCAAATCTACTACTATATATGTTATGAATAATTATATGGTGTTATAGAGAAAACAAAATATATGTGAAGTTTTAATAACTAAAGCTGGAAGTAACATATTGAGAACATCCTTATGTTAGCCATATTACTCTGTTTTCCAATATAAAAAAAAAAGGGGGGGGGGGGGTCAAATTAAGGTGATAAAAACAGGTGCAAAATAAACAAGAGGACTTCTTCCTTCATGTCAGGTGTAGCTGTGCTGTGGAACTCCTTGCCAAAGGGTATAGAGGACAGAAGATCAGTCACATGTCTCAATGCCAGTCAGGCTCTGTGGCCTGGGAGCAATACACTGCCCACAACAGACGTGTGCAGGACTTTTCTGAAATAAGCATTTACATTGAAAAGTGTATTTTTAGAAATTACACTACCATACTGAAAAAAAAGTTAGCCACCATTAATTTGGAGGCAAAAATGAGCTTTTATGATGATTTCCTGCCACAAGTCCTGCAAGTGAATGACTTGAAATTTATCTTTGTTGGCATATAATTTATATAGATCTTGTTAACTACAAATTTCTTTCTGAAATTACTGCTCCACAATCCTGTTAAAAATAATAGTATTAACTTCAGCTTGACTTTGGCCTGCAGCTTGACCTTCTGACTCCAAAGTGAAAATGCAGTTCTGTAAATAAAGACCAGCATCTTTTCTCTCTGACAGTGTAGTGAACTTTCCAAACTTTGCTTCTCTGTGATGCAGTTGTTGTTTCTCAGAACAGAAAGAAAATTTACATCCCTCTTAAACAACATGCAAAGAGGTCTCAGTTCCTCTTCTGTTATGAAGAGACATGGAAAGTCCTTTGTTCCATGGAGCTGACGTTGTTCTACTATGTACAGAAGAACCACACCACATGCATGCAATGGAGATGTGTGTTGCAGCTACATGGACAGTCTGGCCAGTCTGTGTCACCTGCAGAGAAGCCTCAACACAAGCTGAAACTCTGCAAGAGCTCCACTATAGTCTAAGGACAGTACTTTACTTCTTAAACCTATAGAGTTGTCCACAGTTAATTTACTAAGATAGTATGAAAGGGAAATGATTTGTCCCAGAGTAGACTGCACAGTACTCATTTTATCCTGCTGAGAAGGATGATGTGCTCAATTGACCCTGCTGTGAAAAGCAGAAGTCATTTTAGGCTCACTTCACTTTGCAAACCCAGGGGAATAGTTACTATGACCACCAATCTAATTTATAAACAATCTGTAGGACACAGATTGTGTCAGCCTCAGAAAATGAGATTAAGAGTTGTCAAATGGAACGATTAGGTATTAATTATAACACTTCCTGAACATCTCCCCAGGTCTCTGGAGATCCTGCACCTTCTTCTCTTTCATCACAGGTCATGTAGAAATATGAGCCTTAACTATTTGTAGTTTCATCTGGGTCCAATCCTTCACTACCTTAGATCTCATAAAGTAATTTTCAGCTGAGCACAGTGGATGTAAAATACTACCTTTCAGAACATTATGTTTTCTTTGCAGAAATGTTAGCGACTTTTCAAGTTGCCAGGAAATGGAGAAGCAGGTCAGCTGTCACTAACAGATGATGATTAGTATAATGAAATGTTCTCCAACTCATCTATCCTCTCAGCCTATACAGTTTTTTATCACTAATAAAGACTACTTAGCATTTATTGCCCCAAAAAAGTCTGTAAGCATTTTCTAGTTATTCTTTGTAGGGATTGTCCTCATTGCACGATGTGGTGTCAAATTGAAATACCCAGTCTAGCTCTAAAGCTGCTACTTCTGACATAAATATAATCTGAAAATCAGGCAGCAGAGAATGATATTAATGAAGTCATATTACTTTTAATGGTTGAGCTAATTCATGTGTGTCTTCATGGCATTAGACAGTACACTATAGACATACCCTTAAAACCTTGTCTACAGTGTGAATTTTATTTAAATTTTATTTCAAGTATTGCTCCTAATATGAGTTCCATCTGTGCACAGATTCCATTACTCTGATATTCTCTGTTGTATAGGTAAAGCCTACAATTAGCATGATTCACTGGCTGCCAACATAATCATTCCTCAGTGTGAATACAGGCTAGACCTGCTCAAGAGCCCCAGTCCTAAAATGTCTTTCCACAATCCCTTTACTGTGCTCAGAAAGAACAAAGATATCCTTCCCCATGCCTCCAAACATGAGAAAATTCAAAGAGCACAAAGAATATCCTTTGGCACTACACCTCTACAAATTTTACTACAGCAATCAAACAAGAACAGAGGGTGTGTAGACACACAGATTGAATATTGTTTCACAGTCTGGTTATTCTCACTTGAGTTAGTTTAACATGAGATGTTTTCCAACGCAGAAGAACCCAAATGAACCCTGCAGTAAGAACATCCCCTGATACTGATGTGATTTTTACAAGCGGTCTTCCTCACAGTACTGAGTGAGATAACTTCTTGGCAAGACAACTTGGGTATAAGAATATACAATGAGGTTCCTGACGAGCAGTGTCTTAGTGTAGCTTTACAGTATGTGTTCTCTTCAGACAGAATGGAGATTTTAAAGCTATAAATCAACTCCTGGCAATATATGAAGCTCTTTGGATTATAATTGCTTAAATTACATATTTGTACATCTACAGTTCCTCTAACCCATGCTGCAATGTGTATACAGCATGCCAGAAACAGGTAGAGCTACAGTTGTCAGCCTTCAGTTACCTCCATTCTAGTGGTCCACAACTGCATCTGATTCCTTAGGGTTCACATGAGAAGTGAACTCCTGCCTTGCTGAAACCAATGACAGTTTTTGAAGTCAACAGAATCAGTTTCTCTACAAACTTTTACCTCTTAAGTATGTCGACGTGTGGTAACAATCTTACAAAAGCCTGGAATATACTGTCACATTAAATGTCTTCATATTCTACCTGAAGACATTATCTAATATCCTCAGTGTCCTAATTCTTTGTAAATTAGAACAATATATTAGAAATATTCAGAATTTCTGTAGAATTTTAGCCTGAATGCTCGATTTAGTTTTCTTAGTGCAGAGTATTTTGGGGAACATTTTGTAAAGTTTGATTCTTATTTAGAGTTCCTGGTGAATATAAACATATAAGGTGAGCTGGCCTGCGTAAAGCTTCTTTGTTTTGCTTTCAGTGAAATGACAACTTCAAATCTCTGCTTTTTTTTTTTTTTTTTCTGAATCTTTAAGGACACCAGTTGTACTTTTCCTGAAGTAAACATTAGCAAAAAGCTTCATTATATCTGTCTTTATTTCTTGAATTAATGTAGATTATTTTAGTCCTTCCCTACTTTATTCCATTTGAAGTAAATATAATATTGCTTATCCAAACATTTTTAATCCCAGGCTGCCTCTTTTTATCTAAATAGTAGTTACATTCCTCTTGTGAATCACTTATGTAAGCAGCTTTCTATTACGAAAAACTTGAATCTGTCAAGGTTCATACACTTGAAGCAATGATGGCTAAGTTATTCTGCTCTCTAGTCCATGTAGAATCAATGGCATCATTTTATTTTGAATGGAGCTTTTTGTAATGTCTCAGTGCTGAATAATCACTCTATATGCTACAGCTTGCTATTAACTGAGTAGCCAGCAAATACAGCAGTCGTCATGATAAGCAAACCAAAGTGCATGTGTATACATCAGTGAAGAGTGGTAAATCATGCCCTACTTTTCTTATGGGCTCACGCTCCACTGATTTTAAGAAAGTCATATAGTTGAACAAGAATCTCTTTCAAATAATTCATCTTTACTCTAACTTTTCTTTGATGTATTTCTTATGTGACATTCAGCAACCTCTCTGCATTACTTTATCACTAAAAAAAGACGATATAATGTTTACTTCAGAGTTATTGGGATAATTACTCAATAATGTAACCACCATCGTGAAGGAGAATGTTAAGTATTACTAGGTGATATTGAAGAAGACTGATGATTTCATAATCAGATAAAAATATGTAAGAAATCTGTTATTTTCAGAAGGTTGCTGGACATGCCATTCACTTAAATTAAGAGGTTAGTAATGCAAATAGGACTTTAATCCTGTATTAACCAGAGCTCAATATTTCCAGAGTATGACCAATAATGTAAAGATATCTTTCATTTTCTATTCAGAAATAATATTCATTGGTTTCCTCTTATTGTTAGCTGTATTTTTAACTAAATTAGGATGGACATAGGAAGAATAATGTCAGGTAGCCACTGATATGAAAATTATATAGCTGAGCTCCAATTCTATTTTTGTAGCAAATCTTTTTTTCAAGGAGGATGACATATGAAAGAGATGAAGGTGTAGCAGTGTTTTCATACACTTGCCAATTTATTATGTTTGCATAAATATTTAATACATCAATCTCTTTCTAAAGGAAGAATATGGTTTGCATTTCAAATCATGTCGTTTTATTACATTTACTTACTGCTAAATCTCACCAAAACTTTAATTACTTCCTGGACTTCCACAGGAGAGGTTATTCACATTTTTCATTGCTCACTGATGGTCATCAGGCTGATCTCCTGGGGTTAGCACTGCATGTACTAGTGGCCTTAATATCCAAATGTTGAGTAAAGTTTTATTATTATTTTGCATTTTGCATTATATATGCATTTTATTATTAGGAAATAGAATTGTATAGTAACTAGAGAACAGCTATTCTCAAATGACTTTAAAGGGATGTAAAGAGAAGGCAAATATTGTTTAAGCCTTCCATAGATAGCCATGATACCAACAGAAATCCAGCAAGACTGTCAGAGTACATTTCAGCCACGGACACACTAGCTTCAATAACCAACAAATCCACAGCAGTGAATCCTTTTTTCTACTAATACTCATTTGCTTTGAGGAGCACTCCACAAACTCTAATGAAGCAGCCCAGCAACA
Organism: Anseranas semipalmata; assembly: GCA_013399115.1. NCBI lineage: Eukaryota > Metazoa > Chordata > Aves > Anseriformes > Anseranatidae > Anseranas > Anseranas semipalmata. The sequence goes on along the minus strand of VXAA01004924.1, from coordinate 477,636 downwards.
GGAGAGGATCCCCCTTGCAAAGGACGGGCGAAAATATCTTTCATCGTGGAGATTTTTCCATTGGTAACGTTAAGGCGTCTCCTTCCCCTTGTTATGGTCTGCAAGGGTCACTTATCTTACATTTCTTCAAGGAACATATTTACATGCTTGCACTGGTTGTATGCCAATACACACAACAACTACAGTGAATTCCATGGACAAATTCAGCTTGACAAGTCAATATCACGCTTTTTGTCTTGCACTAGCATTGCCATAAGACACCCATAGATTGTCAACACATAAATGTTATTTTTTCTCTGGCTAAATCTTGAGCCTTTGTGGACTATTAATTGGCATAAGATCATCTACTGTTTCCAAAGGACTGTCAAGCCAAGTTAGTAATAGAAGATACCACATTACTTTGTAAAAAGTGAGTAAGAATTCAGCTTGGGAACAGAGAGGGCTGAGGGGAAATGCTTGAGATGTCGCACAAGTTGGATAAAGATCACTAAGCTAAGAACTCTATATATGCTGGCCATAAGAAGGAAGCGGCAAGTAACTACAGAGAGTTTCTGAAGGAGAGGGCCCCTTAGCATGGCAATTCACTAAGCCCCTCTAGATATAAAATGACAAGGAGAAAGCAACTCTTCAGTATGAACATAAAAAGAAGTAATTGAATGTAAAGCCTGCTGAATTGCAAGGAATAAAATTCAATTTATTTTATGTATATTATACACACACACACAAACCTCTTACATATATACTATTTTTATGTATGTATAAATGTGTATCTGGTATCTATATATTAATGCACGTATATGAATGATGTAGAAATACATATTTAAATGTTTAAAATGTCAGTACTTATACTGATTTATTTCCTGTGCATCTTTTTCTCTTTTTTCCCACTTCAGTGAAGTGACAATTTTTACTTTTTGTTAAGAAACAATGACAATGAGGTGTTCAGTAGAGCAGTACAGAACTCAAGTCTGAGATGTTCACACCCATTAAACCATTAACTACCTAAGCTATCTCAGATCTACATGTTTCCATGGAAGTATTTATTATGCACGACCACAACATCACCCTGTTAGCTCTCTGTGCATCCTGTTGCCAGCATTTCATCATCTGTCCATGGTAATACTTCAGCAGACAACCTTTAGAAAACTTTACAAATAAGGATACGAAAGGCACAGAAGAAATTTCAAACCAACAGCAGTATTTGTCAGCTGGTATCCTTTGGAATGCTGATGTTTACCGAGCACAGACTCCTTCACATTATTAATTGTCTATGAAACAATAGTTCTTTTTAAGACAAGCACCAACATACTTTCTGTAGAACAGACAAGCATGCTAAGAGTTTTTTGAGTGTATCATGGACTATTTCTGTTCCTCATTCTGTTAAAACATTTCAAGAATTTTGTAAATTCCGTTCTAGTCACATGGAACGAAATATATTTTTCTGTTGGCAATTGATTGCAAAATATCCTTGTACCTTGAAAACATGAGAATACTGTTGTAATGACTTAATTTTGAATGATAATTAACAATAGAAAAAGGAAATGTGCAATAAAATCACAAGGTGAAATTCACTCTCAAATAAAAAGCTAGCACGTGACTACACAGCTCCTGCCCTCCATGATACCTCCCAAAATGTGCTTAAGTGGTTCGTGGACTTGCTGATATCTGCACAGGTGTGGATTTCATCCGAGGTATGTTATTGTAGCAACTTGCTTATGGCCAAAAATGTCATAATTTTCTGTGCGGAAATAAAATAGATGTTTGTTTCAAATATAAATTCAGCCTCTATTTTTGCAGTCATTTTGTGCTCTAATTATAACAATCTAATTTGTAAACAACACATGCTGAGGTTTTGACAGTGAAGTTCTGATGAAACACAGAGTACAAATTTTAATTACATACAGTTCTAATACAGTGAGCACTGCAGCATTTCTGTCATCTTTGAAATGGTAACAAAATGTAAAAAAAAAAGTTTTTGAAATATGAGCATGAAGGTAATGAGATCAATAAATGTCAGCTAGAAAAAGTAATCACAGCTCTAGAGACTCACTAACCTTTCTACAAATTCTAGAAATAATAGACTAGCTTGGGATGAGGAATTCTTTTAAAATGAGAAACAGATACAGTTATAAGGGGAAAGCGAGCCAAAGACTGCTGGATAATGTCTAAAGCACTGCCTTTTTAGGTAAATAAGAGAAAATAATCAGTATTTTTGCTTTTTCCTCCTGAGATCCTCACCAATACACCTCCCTTTAGACCTTCTGATTTAGGGAGCAAAGTACAATATAAATACATATGTAAATCTAGAATTATAATATGAAATATGACTAAAGTATAGTAACAGATAACTGCTTTCCAGACTGATCGCCTGATGCTTCCCTCAAGGAGACAGAAATGTTAGGACATTAATTGACCTCCATATAAATTCCACATACTTAACACTCACAAGATTTGGTAGTATATGGTTTCTGTATATAATTTATGCAAACCCAGAGCTTAAGCATGAATTAATTCAAGACAAGAAATTGTGTGCTACGTTTTAATGCCCCATGGTAAAATCTAACTTCTGTAAGAGAAAACATATTTTATATGCAGAGTGTTAGATTAAGTAATATTTGAAATGGTAATATTGGTATTTATTTATTTTTTAATTAAACTCTCTAGAAGCATTGAACCTGAGTTGAAAAAGCAAGGGAATAAAATATATTGTCAAACCTATGCAGATGGACAGTATTTTTTTTTTTTTTTAATGAAGCATACAATTTTTCTGCAAACTTTTAATGAAGGCTATGCAAAATTCACTGAGGATTCATGTATATAACAAACTGATTTTAGGGAAACTGACTTTTTTTTGAGGATAGAGATGACATAGAAATGAATTTTTATTTTATTATCAAAGTCTTTTTTTTTTCCCCAACATTGACTGTACCTTTTAGTGTGTAGACAAAAACAGATGGACAAAGATTGAGATCCAGTCATTGGAGTCCACTCAGTGCTTACAGGCAAACATAGGCCATTTTCTTTATTATGATTTTCATTAATCAAGTTATTTTCAAATGGTAACACAGACATAAAACCAGCTAGAGACATTAGCAGTTTACATTTCATCCTTTAAGTGCTAATCTGAAGTAATAAATGCAAAAGAGCTCCTTATAGAACATACAATGTAATACAGTATCACCATTAACCTTTACAGTCAATAGTTTATACGATCTGTTACTCTATATGCACTGAGAAAAGGGAAAGGGAAAGGGAAAGGGAAAGGGAAAGGGAAAGGGAAAGGGAAAGGGNAAGGAAAGGAAAGGAAAGGAAAGGAAAGGAAAGGAAAGGAAAGGAAAGGAAAGGAAAGGAAAGGAAAGGAAAGGAAAGGAAAGGAAAGGAAAGGAAAGGAAAGGAAAGGAAAGGAAAGGAAAGGAAAGGAAAGGAAAGGAAAGGAAAGGAAAGGAAAGGAAAGGAAAGGAAAGGAAAGGAGTAAGCAAGTACTTGTACTGCAAGCAAGGTTTCAGCTTTCAGAAATACAGGCAGTGTCCATGCCAACTATAATGCTGTGGTTTGCTTTCCGTCATCCCCTGACCCCTAGACTCAAAAAGGAACTGTATAAATGAGCACTATAGTATGCAGATACAGGTAAGAAGCTACATTTAAGGATAACATCTTTCAAGCTTATGATTTTGAAGGAAGAGATTTTCAGCCAAATTAATTGGTGCCAGTAACAGCTTTGTTATGGCACACCCTTCCTCGTATAAGATTGCTCAGAGTGGTCCAAAGTCAGGCTGACTGCACGGAGTTGTGGAAGGATCTTGAAGGTGACAGGGCAGTAAAATGGCAGAAGAAACTCAATGTCAATAAACACAAAATAGCACATATGGGAAAAATAAACTACATATCCTCAATGATGATTAATTACCTATTGCCACTCACAGTAGAAATTGTAAACTTCCTGGACAGAGTTATCTAAAAATGCCAGATCATTGCTCAGCAACGGTCAAAAATGCCTGTCAAAGATTAGAAACTGATAGAAAAGCATTGAAGAACAAAACAGAAAACATTACAACAACTCTGCTCTAAAAGCAAAGGTGAAATAAACTGGGACTAGAGAAGTAGGAATGGTGTGCAAGCTCGGAAGAGAATTATTCTTTCCAATTTCTCAACATGCATTAAGTATAACAAAAACATTATGAGGATGCAAGCTTAAAACAAACAGATAGTTTATTTGTATAATCCACCATTAGATCGTGAATTCATAGCTACAGGAGGTTTGTCAGGGAAAAATAAATGGGCTAGATTCCTTTCCCACTATTGAAGAGAAAGGTTGAAATGCACATTTAAAGTTAAGAAGTCCCTAAACGACTGATTTGCTAGAATTAGTAGTTCATAAGAGAACAAGGGTAAGTTGAAATTTGCTTGGTTTATACTATTCCTTGCTGACCATTGTCAGAGAGAGGATATTGGACAGCTTGGCACAGAAGTTTTTGCATTCTTAAATTATGTGCAGTTACAGTTTTTGGATGCACTACTTCTTATTTAAATCCTGGGTAGAACTGCCATTCAAAGCAGCTTTGACAGACTGGAGAAATGAGGTGACAGAAACCCTGTGAACTTCAACAGTGACAAAAAAGTCTCCTGCAGCAAGGACACAGTAACTCCATAGAGCAGCACGGACTGGAGACCAACAGGCTGAAATGGAGCTCTCCAGAAGAGGACCTGGGAATCCTACCAGAGAAAGCTGAACTGAGTCGGTAGTGTGCCCCTATGACAATGAAGGCTAACAGTATACTAGTCTCTTAGCAAGATTGTAGCAAACTGGTCAACGTATGGGATTAATTCCCTCTCCTCTGCGCTCATAAAACCATATCTGAGTAGCATGCCCAGTTTGGGGCTTCCCAGAATAAGCAAGAATTTGATAAACTGGCATAAATCCAAAACCTTTAGGGGACTGTAGCACACTGCTCACAAGGAGAGGTTGAAAGAGCAGGTCATGTGGGTGATAATTGTCTAAACTGTCCTGTGAAACAGAACACTGCTGCGCTATCAAGGTAGAAATTGGGAGCAACTTCTTATTTAGCATCTAGCTGGCTTGCCTACTAAATGTCTCACTTTCTGCATTCACAGCACACAGCATCTCAGTGATAGAAAACCAGAAAGACTAATGACAACAGAGAAGAAAAAGTAATGCATGCCCCACTTCGAGATTAGACTTTCATCTGACAGCCCAGTGTAGGTGTCTGAGCTACCAAGAATGCAGACAGGGACTGGCCATAGGCTAGCTTTTTGACAGTACCGTTCATGAAGGATTTCTTCTTGGGCTTGAAAAAGCTTCTCTTTTCAGATTAAATTTTCTCAAATTACAAAATTTTATTCTAAACCTAAAATACAGATGCACACACACATGCATTCATGTTCCTAGTCAACAATGGCAATGGAAAACTTCTGCTTTGATGTTTTAGCTTAAGAAAAAATCTTTACAATTGCAATGGAATTATGATAATTGAGAGCTTCTGCTGTGACAGGTATTTATAAACCTTTAAAATTCTCAATGCCTAAATACTGCTTTTCGCTGAGATTCCTGCATGGACAAAGAGGTCTGTCCCAGCTGACAACTGCAAAATGGAGGCAGAGAGAAATCACACTAATGCAAACTCCCTGGAGGACAAGGAGCCAAGTTCAAATCTGGACAGATTTTTATTATTATAATTTTTTCAGAGGTAGTTTTTTGTAGATAGCACTAAAGGAAGATTTATTTCTCAAGTTTACCACAAGATGGAGGTGCTGTAACTCAGAATCATTCATTAAATGATCGGGAAAATGGTGGGTGTTGTACAAAGGGCACTGTAAAATTTTATGAACGTATTTAAGAAAGCAATCAAAAATAATTGTATGCAACTGTACCATATTATTTTATTAATTTATTTTAAGCAAACTGTATAATGACATAGCAAACTGTCTCTGAGCCAGCATTATTTCAAAATACAGCAGCTTCAAATTTGCATTTGAATTACTGAACGCTGCAGATACTATTCTGAATCACATAGCTATTGGAGGTGGAGATAGCTGATAATGTAAATTCTCAAAAAACACACAAAAGTGGTGGTTGCCAGAATCAAATGGATACCACCTTCTTGGACTTATTATCCTGAATCAAGATGATCTTTTCCTAAACTTAGCCTTCTGGAGCCTGGTGCCAACCAAAAGAGACAATAAAGGATATTTTTGTCTGTAAAAAATGTAGGTCTGATTGTTCTCACAGGCATTCTCTTTGACCTCCATCAGAAGATCCAGGATGATGTTTGCCATCAAAAGGCTTAGAAACTCTTTATTAAGTCACCATTACAGTATAGTATCATTGCTTGTGATAAATGTTGCTGGAGCAGAGTCAAATAAGTCAGCCTTCATTCACGATTCCTGCATAAGCCCAGCAGATCATGGAGATGAGCTTCTACTCTCCCCCAAAAGCTCTTTCTTCTTGGTCTACAGAGACAAGTTCTTCTCCTGTGCTTTCTTCATTTATCTAAAACTTAGAAGAAAAAACATTAAACATTTTTCTCTACTGTTCCATTTTTCTCTCACATCTTTGTTACTATGGGTTATTATGCTGTTTTAAGGAGAATAATTGAAATTGGTTGGTCAAGGTTACATTACAGTAACACAGAAATGGAAACAATCAGAAAGGTGATCACCATGAAGACCTAAATTTTTATAGTTTTGTAGCACTGGGATACCTTTGGTTTTCAGTGAAGCAATGTTTGCATTAAATGTGTATGACAATACAGGGAAGTGAATCTCTTTGTATATGCTCTTAAGCCACAGACAAACACCCTCTCTAGGTCCAGCTGTGCAAAATACTGCTTTCACCTGCACATCATCCCATCCCTGTTCTTGCAAGGAGCAACCATAACCTATCCTCCACTAGTTGCACAGTTCATGTGACCACGATTTACTTAGCTTTAGTCAGATTAATTTAAACAGATTAAAATTAAAGATCTGAAAACATGTAGATATTCCCCTAATATAAAAGAAATTGTATTTTCATAGCAAGAAAAGCCAAAAGAATAGTAAGAGTGTGAGGAAGGGCTGTATAACAATTGCAGACAGTATTCAAAGGGAGAAAAATTACTGTATGTCTTCATAAGTGAGGATGAATTAAATTTGAAGATCTTAAAATAATTCTTATTGTACATGAAAAAATAGTGAATATTGGATGTGTTTAGAAAACAAGCATGCATAATGGATTGAAATCATATAATTGTAGAGATGCTATAGTTTCCCCATTACCTTTCATTTTCAGTTAATTCTTAAAACTTAAGTTGCCAGAGATGTACAGCAGGTAAATCTCACATGGTTAGGGAATAAAGAAATAAAAATATATCACAGATTTCGGTTGTAATGCACCTAGTTTTCACAATGACAGATTGCTGCTATGAAAGCTTGGGACATATCAAATACTATCAATAATTTGGTTTAATTTGTCCTCTCTGATTCCACAAAATCCCAGAAAAGATACAAAATCAGCAAAGATAATTTATTTTGAATGAGTTTCTAAATGAAATTTTGTAACTTCATTGCTTTCACAACAAAATATTTCACATCAAAATGCGTTCTGACTTATCTCTAAAATATTTAGTTGAATAAGTTTACAACCTGCAGATATTCATAAAATAACTCAGTGAGGCTGAATCTGCATTTATTGATTTAAAAAATATTTCCAAAGAACAACCAATTACAATTGAGCCAGAAAAGTTTACATCCAAGTGCTTGTGATCTCTCTTTAAAATTACAAGCCATAGTTAAAAGAAAAGGTAATATATACTGAAAATAGATGAACATTGCAGGTTATATAATTGTCTAATTAAGAAAGGCCGTTCTTCACCATAGCTGTTTTTTACACACTACATTTTCAATGTTGCTGCTTGTTTTTCAGTAGGCAATTGGCAAAAGTCTTTTTATGGTGTTTAGAAGAAAACACAAAACATAAAACTGATTTTTGATGTACAGATGCTTGTTATGGTTCCTCATCTGAAACTGATGGCAAAGGAAATGGATTTATAGTAGTGAAGTGGGACATGTTTTGTGTCAGAGGAAATCTGTGGCAAAGACAAGGATACAAGTTGTTCACATGATGAGTACAGTTGTTCACCGTGTTTCCCCCAAATTCTTCTTGTTTAATACAGATGCCCCTCACCATTGAGCTGTTAAGCCAGCTCAAGGATTCAACCATGCTCAGGAGGAACACGGTTTGTGATAAAGTAACAGCATCTTCAACTAGTATTAGGAACTTCGTGAAAAGATCCAGCTGATTTGGAGGCAAACCTTGCTCTTTTGTGTGACTATGGCTCTGTCAGTGTCATGGCCTGAAGTGGTATAATAATTGTGTGATCTGTAATTGGGTGGCCTACAACAATAGCTGTGGTCAGTTACAATGATGGCAAGCAGCTTGTTAAGCCACAGGCACTTGAGAATTATAAATTATATGACTGTGCATTATATGTGCATGGGCACAGGTATATAGTTGAGGAGAACACTATGAATTTGATTGTTCCCATGAAATAGATACTGTCTATTTCTTACATTAATAATTTCATGCTTTCTAAAGTGAGGGTTATATTACTTAAATTCTACTGATAAAGTTAAAATGCTATATGATTAGGGGAAGACAAGCCCTTCAGATTTATTTATATCCTACATAATGCAAACATGAATTCTTCTTCTATTCCACATAAATATGTAATCACTTCCTTGAAACTTGCTAAGCTCTATGCATCAGCAGTTTCTCATGACAGTGAGTTACACAGGTTGATCATCTCTGAAAAAAAATACACAACTTCCCCTTTGCCACCAAAAAAACCCACACTAGTGTAAATTGCAGCTCCTGGCAACCATGGGTGAGCATCAAACACCACAAGTTGCATAATTATGCTTTTGATGATTGAAGAAGTGAGATCAATCCTAATGTTCTTTCTCATTTTTATGCAGTTTTCAGTAGAAGTTCCCACAAATTTCATCCTAAAAAGGCTTGAGGAAGAATGAGGCACAAGAAATAGATATTGATTCACTTTCATGAAAGTGAATGATATTAGGCAGCAAATCAGAGCAGCAGCCTATCTATAAATTCATTTTTGATGTGATACTTGAACATTAATTGTGAACTGAACAAAATATTTCATTTCTTTGGGGACTTTATCTTTTTTAACTGAATTTTGTCCAAAGCAAAACCTAGACATTTAGTTTGGAAACGGTCAAAATGAAATGGTTTAACTTTTTAAAAAAAAAAATTCCCTTTTCAGCTGAAAATATTAGTGATGTTAAGCACAAAAATATTTGCCGTATTGGACAGCTCAAGTTATTTCACCAGCCATAACCCAAAACTGAAGTATAAATCATGTAGATTTCTTTTATTGATTTCTTTTTTTTTATTATCATATATTTGTACTAAGTCGAGACAGTTTACAGTATTGTGTCACCACTGTTTTCATCTGTTTTTAAAGGTCAAGAGATTTATGTCTTCATATGTAGATAGTTTTGAAGTCTTTTCTTTGCTACAGCTATGAAAGAATGGGATTAAGATATTATCTCTTATTCTGATGCACCACTAATAATATATGACAACACTAGTGGGATAGGAAATATTTGTTACTTTTGTCTAAATTCTGGTTCAGTTCCACTGGGGAGAAATATCACTTGGAATTAACAAGGGAATAGAGTCAACATGAGGCTATCATTTGGCCCAGTTTTTCAGAAAATTGTGTTAATTCTTACAAACCAAATAAAAATATCTGTGTTAAATCAATTTGGGCAGGAAAGATTTTGGTTCAGTAAATTATTTGCAAGTTTGTTACTTAGAATTCTGGGTCTGAAATCTGAATGTTTTAATATTAAAATTACATATTTAGTAAGCAGAACACATAGCAGGATAAGACCCTCAGTGCACTAAGTTACAAAGGAAAAATGCTGAACCCCTTTAAAGACCTTTGCTGAAGCTCTGTCCCCAGGCAAACCTATTATGTGTGGATCACAGCATTGATAACTGCACACACACTCCAAGGAGGGGTGCCAAGGGCCTCCCCGGCTCTCCTACTGCAAATAGGAGAATCCCAAGACACCCTTGGAAGACAGATTCTTGCAAATCTTCATATGATTAGAGTTTGTGCAACTCTTTTGACAAACGTGTTAAATACCATCCCAAGAACACAGGGCATGGTTGTTTATAAAGCTTACATAATTTTATTGTTAGTTAAAGAAATATTTTAGCACAAAAGCAACTGTGTATTACTATGCTTTGCTTTGGCACATATGCTAAGCCTTAATTTTATTATTTTTACTACAACGATGACCAAAACACTTGCCAAGAACAAGATGCCACTGTGTTAGGCAGCTCAGCAACTGTTCGAGTGTGAAGATTAGATTTCTGCTTTATTTAAATTGATATTAAAGTACCATTATGCAGTGGATATGGATTTATTTACACTTTATAATAAGCTTTTAAAATTAAGTGGTTGTTCACAGTATGCAGGAGTATTTGAGGATTTATAAGACTGTACTAATAAAGATGAGAGCTGTAGAGGGCTGGTGTAGGGTTTTTGTTTGGCTTTGTGTATGTTTTTGGGTTTTTTTTTTTCTGAAATGGAACCAGTTCTGTTGCAGAAATAGTTCTGCTTTATTGAAGGGTGATACATCATCCCTGTTTAAATTAGGAAACTACCTCTGGAAGCCTTTTGCATGAAGAAATCAAGCAAGAGTTGTAGCACTACAGGAGGTTTTTTTATCCTGTAATTGTGGTAGGACTTTGGATTGCTTTTTTTTTTTCCTACAATACAGCACTTGGTTTTCTACACATACTTAGCCAGTAACTGGAAAGGATACATTTTTATAAACTGAAGAATTAAAAATCTCAAAGCAAACCAAATAACTCTTTAGCCTGCTTTCTTCCATTCTGTCAGGTATAAAATATGAATATGAATATTAATGGGATTAATGTGGCTTTTGTATGCAGTATGCAAAACCGGAAAATCAAGGGCAGAAGCATTATGTGTGATTCCTCCTGCACAGAAAAGGAATGACATTAAAGAGAAAAGCTCTAGAATGAAGAAATAAATTTAGCAGGGGGATAGTCTACAGTGAAAGAGGACTGAATTTCCTAGTGAAAACTGTGTTAGATGTGACCAGATCAGCCCCCCGATGAGTTGTCCTGAAGCGCTGTGTTGGGTAATTGTTGGCATCTTTTGTTAGCAACATGACGATTACTAGATGATGCTCTCTAGTAAATGTAGTCAATTATAATTTTGCATTCATAATACAGCTTCACATACAAAACCAGTCAGGCTTAGATCCTGACTGTGCCATGCCACATACAAGAGACAGAGGCCCTCCTACAGGGACAGCTTCCGTTATGTCTTTTACTGATGTGTGTCCTGTTCTAGCTCGAGGCAGAAAGCGTGTAGCTCAGTGACAAAGCAGGAAAAGGAACTAAAGCAACAAAATGGAACAAAAAAAAGTGATTGAGTAAAAGTGGTATGTCAAAGATCCAAGATTCCCATCAAAGACAGCACCTACTCTCTCTCAGCATGTCTAGCAATTTGCAGAGACACGCATTGGGCATGATCTTGAGAGAATACATGTATTTATAATTTTTAAGAAGTTTTTGGTTGTTTTTTGTGTGTGTGTGTTTTCCATTTTGAATCTAAAAGAATGACGTTAAGGAGAAGAGATATGGTGTATAATTGCATTTAATAAAGTAACGGGAACAGTTTGCTAACAGCTTGTTAACAGTTTGCTAACTGCATTAGGCTTCTTTCCTCAGCCCAGACAGAAGCAAATCTGTGTTAGCCATTGTCTCCAGCCAAAATGTATGGACAGATACAGATGGGCCCTATAGGACTCTGCTGGTATGCACCTGTTCCAGAAAGCTGTTCCAGATGCTTTGGGGTGAGCAGGATGAATTTGCAAGCAGATCCACGGCTGCAGCGAGGGCAGGGGGGACGTTCCTGGCAGGCACTCCCAGCAGCATGGGTGTGGAAGGTGAGGGGGCTCATGGAAAGCCCACTCACTCCAGCTCATAGGCAAAATAATGCACATCTCCAGGACAGGTTCACTCACAGATTTTTTGGCATATGCATAGAGCTATGTACTGCTGATACCTGGCACAGCTGTATTTTAGTTGGCGATAAACATTTCGTTCCCCCTATTAATTCATGCAGTTAGACCTGGCAATAATAAGGGTACCTGTGTGAGAAAGCAAAATTAATTGTGTAAATGGCAATTCTACCCTAAACAAATGTATCTCCACAAAAGACTGGAACTGGAAATAGCATTTTGCTGAGGCTGTGGGTTCAAAAAGTGTTGACTTGTGAAGAATGTGGGGCAAGATTCATTGCTAAGCATTTAACTTAGGCAACAGATTTCTTGCTTTTACCTCAGAAGAATTTTTTCTGCATCCTAGTAAATATATATTTAGTAACAGCATCTGCCACATCCAGATACATTTTTATATGTTTACGGTATTTTTACCATTGGAATTTGAATGCATTGCTGTCTGATTACATATTATTGTACCATACTAGAGAAAAAAACAGGCTAATTTCTTCATCCATAACCAATATCATTTACGTCAGCAAAAAGATTACCAGCCCCTCAATGACTCATCCCATGTCCCCCCTTTTGTGACTAGTAGTCTATGGGAAGGGATCATTCTGTGATAAATGTCAAAAAGCATGTTTTATCTAAATAGCTCAACATACTCTATTGACAGAATTTAGTTAGGGATAATTTATACTCTTCAGTGGCCAAAGCAATCTATGGGTTCTCTTAAATTGCTTTTGTCTCCAAAAGAAACTCAGTTGACTCTACAGCATGAAGCAGAATTTAAAGCAATATTTCATGAATCTGTCACTGAAGATTAAAGTAATCTTTAATTTACAAATGCTGCTACCAGCTATATATATGTTTACTTTGCAGAGCTTTGAAAATTCAAGCATCTCTCATGCCTCTAACCAAAGTCACTCACAACCTCACAGAAAAAGAACAACCAGGGCCAGAAACTGTCAGTGTGGCTTGTGTAAATCTCCACTCATCGGTATTTTTCTGAACAGCTAAACTAAGTAACACACAAGGGCAGCCTGTGAACACAGAAAAGGGAAAGCAGAACCCTTCTCTTTCCAAGGCTAATTAGGAGCTTGAAGCTTTCACATGTTACTTATACCTTGACTGAAGCTAAATCTGGACCACTTCGTCTATGTACTAAACCCAGCCTTCCTTTTTCACCCATAAAACTCATGCCTCACCCAGATTTCATCACTCCTATAGTCTTTCTTCTGGCTTTCCATTTGCCTTGCTCATGCCCTCTGAGGGTGCTTGTACTAAGGCCATTTTTCTTGCTGAGCTTTACCTCTTGGTTTCCCTCCACTGTCCCCCTCCATGCTCAGACATAAATTAAATCTGCCTTTTGAATGCCCTCACAGATTATCACTACCTTGCTTATGTCTAATATGTGCAAGAGACATCATACAGATGTTCATACAGATGTTGACTTCTAAGAAGGCTGGTTATTCTGTTCAGTAAGGGATACGAAAAGAAGGCTGCTAGTTTCAGTTCAGGGTTAAACAAAGCAATTAAAAAAAAATAAGTGGAAGGTAATCATTTTGAATTGATGAAAGTATGTCTTCATGTAGACATTTTAATAAAGCAGAGGCTAAGCTGACAAGGCGATTTAAGCAGTGTTTACAGTGGAAGCAGTCTCTGCACTTCAGTGGTTGTGAATCTTCTCCAGCATATAAGAATCCACCATATACAGAAAATCAGTTTCATCCTTCCATATTGCAGTGTTGACAAGCATTCACCATTACTCTATGTGATATTCTAGGTGTGAGGTCTTCCAATCTCCCAGTTGTATTTTGATGGAAGTGTTAAATACTCTTTTAGACAAAGGAGAAAAAATAATTATTATTATTAAAAAAAAAAAAAAAGAAATTACTCCTTGAACATTTACCTACCAGGTGAATTGAGGAAAGACTGGGTCTGCACAGGGGTTGTATGTCTTACAATTACTGGGCATTAAGACTTCTTAGTCTTAGTCAATTGCTCCTAAATCTACTTTGAAATCTAATTTAAGAAGCCCAAATGAATCTTTTCAATATTTCTTTAATCTTTCTTTTTATTCTTCTCTACCCATAATATCTACTGAAGTTTGGTGCTTATCTTTTTAAATCAATAAACTTTGCATCCAAAGAAAAATCACTGTGTTGACCTGTGTTTCCAGAACAGACATTCATGTTTATGTTAAAAGACGTTTTGTTTATGTTACCACTCATGCCACCATAGCAGTTCCCTATAAACTTCCACGGAACTACCTCATTGAATATATCTGTCTTTTGTCTAAAACTGGTCACAATGCATAGGAAAATAATTCATTTAGACTCAGTTGCTGGTATGCCAAGATCATGCCCATTCAGCATCATCTCCTTGTTTCATTGCACTTTCTCCTGTGTGGCTGTGTCATACGGAGATGAATGGACCTTCAGATCACGGAGTTTTATTTATTCTGTGCTTGCACATCACCTCACATAAGGCAGAAATGCTTAGGAATAGGCAATAATGGAATAATCAACTATACTGAGTTTGACAGATAATATTAAGTCATTGTGCACTACGCTTAATTACAAAAAGCCACAGAATACATGCAACCATTCTGTGGACTACGTTGTAGCTTTATTAAAGTTCATATATAATTGCTAATATTTGCTGACAACACTAATCCAAACTTTGCATAGTTCTCACTTTAAATGAGGCTGAAGCAGTTAGTTTATGTCTTTGACCCCCATAGTTTTCACAACTTTGTGGTTGATGCAGTTACTGGTGCATGCAAGCTTTGCACGCAGCTAGCCATGCATTACTTGCATAAACACAGATTAGTGATAGCAACTGCACAGTAGTGATTTAATGGGTAGAATTGTGCATGTGCAAGTGAAGGCTGCGTTGCTAAAAATATGCCCTATCACTAGTCCCATAAAGCTTTTTTGTTTAACGCTCTTCCGACTTTGATTTCCAATGCCCACTTCTTTCAAGGTAGTCAGTAAATCAGTTATCAAAGATGCTAAGGAGACAGTGAAATCCTCTGTACGATACCAAAGCTTGATGATGTCAAACAATTCTTGCTTTCCATCTTCAAGTCACACAAATAGTGTCTATAAATGGGAAAACTGATCCTATTCAGCTTATTCTGCCTTCAGCTTGCAGTCTTCATAATTAGACTGCAGTTAACAAAAAAAAAAATGTAGATGGGGTGGACTAAATCCCAAGTGAGCCCAACTCTATGAAGTGCTGCCTTCTGATACTGCCAGTTAAATACCATGTGATAGAGCACATAGATTAGAGCAGCTATAACTTAGTTACAGCTTTCTTTCGATCCTTGCTCAGTGCAAAAGCCCTCCTGGAATGAAAGAGCTTGGAGAAGGTAGTTGTAATCATCTTTGTCTGGAGGGAAAAAGCAATCAACCATCACTACAACAACCAATGAAATATTTGTCTTTCAAAAAACATTGAAGGATGATGTCACATTTCAGAGTTACATAGTAAAATTCAGTCTGAAGGTAGAGCATAACAGCATCTGAATAGGATTTCAGTAATTATTACTATGAAAAGAAAAAAAGCTAAATGAATTTAATCTTTAAAAAGACAAAAATTTTGAGTATTATATTTTGCATACTCAAACTCAAAGATATAGAAAACTTAATTTACAACTTTCTGAAAATACCTTGTTATAATAGAACTGCTAGCACAACCTTTACTTTATTGTAATTTTATTGTAATACAAATAGATATCTTTTATGTAGGTAGTTTTCATAGTATAAAAGTTATGTAGCTGGCCTTTAAAATGCTGAACTAAAATTTACATGACAGAAATTCACACAGGTGGTTTGTTTATTTTTAATTTAAATTCAGACAGAGGTCTGTTGTTTAAAGATGATAAATTCTAGGGCTTTTTCCTTTGGTATATGAGCTAGAAAGTAGCAATTTACTTTTTTTCAAGTGAAAAAAATCATTCTGCTGGTTTAGGTAGAATAATGGTCCTGTCAGAGAAAGGATATTCAAGCATGGACAATACATGGTATATTAAAATTTCACCTCATCATTATTGTAAGTATCAGAAAACAGATTGTTTTAAAAATGAGCATAAGTTAAACATTTTCTACTTCATTGCATTAAGCATTTTAGTCAGTACCTTCCCAGATTAAATTCTATGAGATAATTACAGGGCACAAAAAGACCTTTTCACAAATTCACTCTTTTTCTTTTTTTTTTTTTTTAAGCAATTTATTCATGAAAACTGCTGCAGATGAAAAAGAAAAAAAAAAAAAAAGCAACTCTCAAAGGCAACACTGTTATAAAAGACATCATTGTGACTCAGCATGCTGTGAAGCAAGCTGTAAGTCCTGGTCACATATTCTCTTCTCCTCTCAAAGAGGGTTGCACCCTTGCAAACAACATGACCAAGCAAAGAAATCCTAACAGAAGAGGAGGTCAGAAAATTGCCTTATCATCAGTGGGAACTTTCAGGCTTTCAGTGAATGACTGATTAACCGAATTCTACCCACTTTTCAATTATTTTTCTAAAACAAGACGTTGTATATATATTTGGTTTATATATATATATATTTTTATTCTGAAGTACCGGGAAAAACAGATGTCAGTTTTATTAAGAATAAGAGCTGGTTCTCAGCCATGGTGGTTCTCAGCCATGGTGGTTCTTAGCCATGGTGGTTCTTCTTCACCTGTAGCCATGGTGTTCATTTCCATCATGGAATTTTGAAACTGAAAACATCAACAGCTAAAAGAAAAGTGATTGTCTTACAGTTTATAACATAATTTAGGACAGCGTGAAGGCAGAATTTGGTCCACATATTTCCAAGTATAAGTCAGTTCATCTTATGTGTTTTTGGCATTTGCTATCCCTACAGGTCTTTGTTATTCCCTTGCAAAGTTACAAGATCCTGCACGTGGTGCTAACGTGATGCTGAGTCAGTGCTCCAGGCACTTGATCCTAGCAGCCAGAGGTGGCCACAGGTGTGTTTCTAAGGCCTGATACGTATTTAGAAAAGCTGGAGTTCATAGGGACTTCCTTGACAATGAACAAATGCCTGTTGTGTGGGCACTAAGTGCCCATTAAGTGGGCAGAAGGATGGATTAAAGCACGAAAACTAACTAAAATAAAAAATACTATAAATGAATAAAAATAAAGTACTTTGAATTAATGGATACATTGTAAAATGCAAAGAACATTCAAACTATTATTTCATAAATCCTCTTTGAAGACAGCTAAAACTTGGCTATTATTTGGTGAAATGGTTCAAGCTGAAGTAAATGGTGCAGCACAATTATTAAAAAAATCTAAAATGATCATTTATGTGTCAAAGGGATGACTAGCAAAGGGAAAGGCAATTTCACAAGTAAAAGATTGTTGCTTGCTGATGCTTTACAGACTTATATAAAGCAATCTTTTTACAAAAAAAAAAAAAAAAAAGAGTGCGCAAATGTACACAGACTATTTTAGGAGCATTATGCAGTGTTTGTAATAAAGATGACCTTGGTATATTACAATACAGGTTAAAAGAAAGCATACACTAAAAATACTGTTCTTACTTGGAACTGTAAAAGCCTTATACAGAAGAAGAAAAAAATATACCTGGTGATATGATGAGCCCAACTACATATTCAAGCAGTGCATAAAACTTATGACAATACAGGGAATGACAAAACAAGGTTACTGAACCAAAATCTACTCAGTTACATCTGTGTACATTAAAGCAATACCCAGCATTTGCTTGCACAATGCAATTGAATAAAAAGGGCAATACCTGGTCAGATCAAAGGTTTATCTCGTCTTATTCTGTCTCTGACAATGGCTGATAATGAATGACCAGAAAATAAAAAGAGAGGAAGGATATAACAGCACTTCCCCAGTAATCTTCCAGCCCCACATATGAGTGGTTTAGGGATTTCTTAAGCCAGCAGCATTATCCTTGCATTTCACAGCTCCTGAGTTCTCACAGTCTCACAGTACTGTTTCTTCACCCCTGTTGGCCTGTCTACACATTTTAAAAACTGAAGAGTGAAAAACAACCAAATAAGGAGTGGTCTCTCCCCGGAGTTTTCTCTTGTAACATGATCTTGTAAAGCGTATGACAAACTGGGATTTGCAGGCTTGGTGTCAGTGTGGATTCCAACACCAAAGGCTCAAGGTACGATGGGATACAGGTCAGGGCTCGTCCTCACATCTGCAGAGCTCTGATTCATGGCTGCTCTAAATGTCCCTCAGGATACTGCCTAGAAGGTAACCAGCCTCTTATAGTGTTTACAGGGTTTTTGGATTTACTCCTGAAAGTTAATATAATAAACTTTTAAAAATAAAATGAAATTGTAATTAAAAGTGTTGTACCACGAATGTGCAGTGCTCTATATGAATACAAAGCAATGTAAGCTCTGAGCCAACCTATGAGAACATACAATTCAATGAAAAACTGCAGGACATTAATTAGAAACAGAAAAATATATTACCCAAGTGTTTTTATATTAATAGATATTAGCTATATATGTGAGGTACAAGTCTTCTGCCTTTTTAATAAGCCTAAAATATTGATTTCTCATTCTTAATTTTTCTCATTTTAATGGTGTACCGATTGTTTTCTTTCATCTGAATTGCAAATAGTGTCTTGAATGTCTCAGCTTTGAATTTTAAGTTTTCCTATTTCTTCAACAGTTTAGTAAACAACAAAGTTCTTTTTCTGTTCCTTTGTTCAAAGTTCGAAGTTTGCAAAACAACCAGTTTTTCTGGGGCATGTCAAAAAGGAAGCCAAATTAATTCTGTAATTTCTTCTATTTAGGACCAAAATAACATTAAAGTAATAAATGATACAGTATTTATCTTCACTTGGATTCAGAAAACTACTCAAGCTAATCCCATTCACTTTACTAGAAAGAAAGAAAGAAAGAAAGAAAGAAAGAAAGAAAGAAAGAAAGAAAGAAAGAAAGACAGACCAGAAGACGTCTATCTCAGATCTGAGGTTCTCTAACAGTTAACAGTGAAATTGAATCTCAGCAGAATTAAGTGACCAATTCAACAGGAATCCAGACAGACAGACACATCCAGAGAAGTCTTTCCAATGCCTTCACCCTTAACATCCTCTGAAAGCCCTGTCAAACAGATATCCATTACAGCATGCCCAGAAAGTCATCAAATTCAGCATGCTTTGTAGCAAGCTGTGGAAGAGCTTGTTCCAGCATCTGAAGCCATATTAGAGGGTGTCTTGCCAGTCATTTTTTTAAAAAATATCTAGAGGGATCCAGCTTCAGTGGCCCTGCTGATTGCAGCTGCTGCTGCCTGGCCTGGAGAAAGAGGTGATTCCTCATACATTCCCACTGACTTCTGAAAGCCACAGGGTCATGCAGTTTTATTCAGTGAAATGCATGTTTCTAAACATAAATTAAAAGTGCTGACAAACACCAGCTGAACTGTTGTCAGTAGACAGTAGACAGTCAGTAAAATTATTTTTAACAGTTCAAAAGAAATCTCACTTTTCACTGGCTGTTTTCATTAGGATCATTCAATTACCTGCATGCATTACAGCAGGCAACTTCATTCTGCTCATGCAGAAGTGCAATTAGGCAACTTAAAATGTCTTTTGTCTAGTTATAAATATAAAGGCTCTGATAGCTTAATTACATGAAATGTGTGTTTTGTTATGTTTTTCTGAAGGTTAGGTTTGTGCTTAGGTATCAAGGTGATCTCCAAGCTAAAACAACTTGCAAACAGAGATATCTTCAAATTTTATTATGGATGCAAGTCTTGGCTCAGAAAAGCACTTGAGCACATGTCTGGGTGCCTTTGATATTAAGATAAATAATCTATTAAAGAAGAGCAAACTTTCACCTTCTGGTATCTAGAAGCAGCTTTTACACAGCTTGAACAGTATTTATCTGTTTTTTTTTTAAGCAAAGATCTTTGACCTTTGCATGTGGTGATGGAAAAAGGAAACTAGAATTGATCTGGTAGTGAGGAGATTGATATACAGAGAGAAAGAGGGGTCTGGAGAGCTGTGGATGGCTGAAGGCAGAATGGTGGTTGGTTGACACTGGCCGGCATCTAGGCACTCACCCAGCAGCTTACTCACTTCACCCTCCTGTGGGACAGGTTGGAAACAGAAGAAAGATGAGAAGGCTCGTGGACAGAGATAAAGACAACTTAATAGATGAAGCAAAAGCTGCTTGTACAAGCAAGGGGAGGACTGTATTCATCTCTTCCCATCATCAGGCAGATGTCCAGCTACTTCATGGAAAGCAGGGCCTCAGCAATTACAAGGGTTACTTGGGAAGAAAATGCCATAACAACAAACACCCCCCCACACACACACACCCTTCCTCCTCCTTTCCATGAGCTTTTGTTGCTGAGCACATCGTATGGGACGGTCAGTCCATGTACCTTTGGTCAGTTTGGGTCCTAGTTGTGTCTACTCCCAACTTCTTCCATACACCCAGCCTATTTGCTGGGCGGGAAAAGTGGGAAAAAGAGAAAACCTTGATGCAGTGCCAGCACTGTTCAGCAAAACACTGGTGTGTTATCAACAATTTTTTAGTCACAAATCCAAAACTCAGCACCATACGGGCTTCTGTGGAGAAAATTAACTCCATCCCAGCCAGACCCAGTACAGGGGGAAAAATCTGAAGGAAAGGACCTGTTTAGGGAAAAAGATGCTACGATTAGAATAGAAATACAAGGTAAAAGTACAATATTCTGCCAATGTAAAATAATCAAAAATTCCCCTGAGCTACTAAATAGAATTTAAAAGCAGTGGAAGCAAGACCAGTTGTGATCCACTACATCATAAATAATTACATTCACCAAACTGAAGATAAGATTAACCATGTCAGCCTTCTTCATTGCTCTGCTCCATCCCTTTACCTTGTGTTGCCAGTGGAAAATAAAGGCTGTAGTACAATAGTTATATATTTAATTACAATGTTTCTCTTGATGAGGAATAAAACCATTATTTTTCCACAGGCAGCACTATGAGGAAGAATCTGTATATGTCTTTCCAACAGCAGTTCAGTAATGACCAACATAACTGGTAACATCTTACTAAATTTTCACACAATCTTAGCCACAAGTTAATTGTTTTCTGGGGAAAAAAAAAAAAAAAAAAGACAAGTGAAAAGTGCTGTGAAGCAGCTTGTTGTAGATGTTTCCATCACTGCTGATGGTGAAAGAGTGTAAACTCCTGCAAGGTGGTACTATAAAGAGCTGGAAAACCGTTGTGTGTCTGCAGAGCCTGTGGCTGTGTGAAGAATTTCTGGAAAAGCACTGTACTTTCCAAGTGCAAATTCTGCTAACCAAATCTCAACCTAAATAGGATCTTAGCCAATAGCGAAGCTATCTCTACAGCTGCAGGAGCCCAGGGGACAAAAATCTGTTATTTGTAGGAAAGGGAGATCTTTTTATCAGTTCTTCCTTCTGTAACCTCTCAGATATTTTGTCTAACCTATTATAGGTTTACCCATAGTGTACCATTGTGAAAACAAGGGAATAGAGGTGAAATTAACTTCAGTTTATTAAGCATACCAAAGTAAACAATGTGGCTTTGTAAAAATATGATTAAATATGACTCCAAAACTTGCCTAAAAATTGTAAGGTATTCATATTTCTACAGTGCTGGTTTTAAGATCCATAGCCTTTTCCTCATTAGTATTATGAATTTTAATTACATGTGTGAACACAGAGAAACGCAGGCCACATGCTAATGCCACCAGCCTAAAGCATTTGTTAAGCAGCACTCACTGTCTAAATCAACGGAACTTGTCGTTGCCTATTAACCTAGGGCAGCATCCTACTTCTGTTCTTCAGTACGAAACAACATGAGTGATCAGATGAGCCATTTATCATATACAGTAGAATGAATTATTAAGCTTAAAGAACATGTCATGTGCTAGGCAAATGCTGGTCAACTAAGTGCTTCAGAAAGAAAATACCCAAATTGTAGAAACCCCAAAATATATTCTTAATTAAAATACATTGGTACCATTTTTAATTGTTTCCAGTTCCCTCCTGCTTTGCTGCATTGCCTTTTTTAGTCCTTTAATAGGACTGTGAAAAAACAGACCATACATCAAAACCTTACCTTATTCTCTCAACTATGTATGATAGAGAAAAAGTCTGCTGGGAAGGAAACTCATTATGCAAAAGAGAGAGAGAGAGAGAGAGGGAGAGATCAGCATCTCCTGACCTCATTTGTGCCACTGCCTGTCAAGCTGTAATTTGACTCTTCCTATTGTCATTGTCAACAGGGACTAATTTCTATTCTGGAGGGTTCCTCTTCCTTGTGGAGCTTGATGCTTTCTTTTTCCAGCTTTTGGCATAATTATATTTGGAAACTACAAGGGAGACTTCCAAATTAGCTTTAAAATTTTGTCCCATTGGGAATCCCTGAAAACGTGCCTCCTATTCTCTATGCAAAAGAGTTCAGATACATCCACTACAGGGCATCAGGGAAATATTTCTACATATGGGCTAGCTATTTGTACATACTAGCAGCAATCCAGCATCATCAGTAGAGGTGGTTCCACAAACTCCCACATGCTTCTTGTGCTTCCCAGCTGGCTTTTATGGCCTTGTGGTTGAGCAGCCTCTTTGCTAACATGATCATCATGTTACACAAGTGAAGGTTTTAAATTGCAAGGACAATCCTCCTAAAAATAATGTTTTATGCTTAAGTTGGTTCTTAAATTATTTGTTTTCCTTCTACTGATTTTTACCATGACAAAGCATTAGCAGGCATATAATTAACATGTCTTATCTGCTATAACAAAAATCTGCATGCCCTGTAAAATACTTCTCTGCTCTGGATTTGCTGTTTAACAGAACATAGTCAAAAAATATGAGGCCACCTGCAATCACAATGTTTTGTACAATAGCATAGACTTCCACTCTTTTTCAAAAGAGGAGTCCCTCAAAATATATTAACAATTATAATATTATTTTGTCAAAGGGTGTTGAAAAAAGAAAAAAAAAATGCTTTTCATGTACAGTGTATGAAGAAATGTGATGTATTATTTGTGTGTATATACATAAATGTCTGAATATATACATATGCACACACGTACACAATGACATGCTTCCTTAAAATGTCTAATATTGTCACTTTTTTCTCATAATTTGTCAGTTTATTTTTAGAGACAGGTTTTTTTGCAGTAATAGGCCAGGGTCTGAGTCAAGCAATGCTGAAAGATTAAAACAGAATTGAGCAAAAAAAAATGGTGTTAAAGTGGTGTCTTTGTAATAGCTACACTTCAGTTAACAATTGACATCAACATAGTACAAACACTTCAGCTGAACAATTGTTCAATTAACAGTATAGTTAGAAGATGGGTATTTTTCTCTTTTATACACAGAAGAAATATAAATTTACAGCTTGGAAGCATGACCTGGGAAATATATGACCTGACCATAGCTGAAGAGCAGAAGCCAGGGCAAGACTGTGAAGGGCAATAGGTTTCAGTGGGCCATCACGCGGCCAGCTGAAAACACCGTAAGATAATAACAACCAGAGGGATTATTCTTTGTCATGTCTAAGATTAAACCTACTTAATACTCTTCTTTCTGAAGGCAGATATTACAGTTAAAACCTTTAAGCAAGTAGACTGCTTAAATAATTAATCTTTCACATGTTTTGCATATAACAATAGATGTAATTTCTCCAAGTTCCAGCAAGAACTTTGCCAGTTTAATTTAAAAAAAACCTTAATGCTAAGCATGTATGCTTTGATCACACTGTCAGCTCTTTGGGGAAAGTCAGCTGAAAGAATGAAAATGACATTTAATTTCTGATAGGGATCAAAGGGGAAAAAAATCAGTGATACTGTCAGGTCATATTTTAAGGCACTATTTATTGCTTATTACCTATAACAAGTTACAAACTTGTCACTTAGATTATGAGATCTTTGTAAAGACAAATATTTATTTAACATATGTGTTTTAATAAAGATAGGAATAACTGTTTTTGATCATGTAAATGATAAAAAGTGAATATAATGTTTTATATTTTATTAAAAAGAAAAAAATGATAAAAATATTATAATTATTCTAAGCATGAGAAAGCTTGAATTTATGTATTTTTTTATATTATAGATATATATTTAAGCACAAACATGTATATACGTATATACATGGGTAGAACTGAAGAGTTCGAAATGGAAGAGACCTGTTCACTTGCTCAGTCCAGCCCACCTCAAAAAAATAATTACAGTATAGAAGCTCTTTCAAAATTCCTTATAATGTTTCTTGGAGGTGATAAAAAGGAAAAAAAAAAAAAAAAGGGCATGGGGAGGATTGCAATAGATCTGAGAACCTAACTCCTGCTTTAATAGACAAATTGGCTGATTTCAGAATAAGTATACAGGGTTGGGGGTGGGAGTGGGGGATATTCTGAAAACATTTGATAAGGTAACCTTTAAAAGACACCTAGAACTGCTATGTTTTGTCTTGGAATGTTTTATTATTATCAATGCCACAAATCGTAATGTTGATCCAGAGCCAAATTAAACCTCTCAGAAGCTTGGTGTATTTGTAGTTTCACAAAGAAATTAGACACTCAACAGGTGCTTCAGTTCCTGCCTGTGATCAAGACACCAGGACAGATTAACGATTGGTTGCTATGACCCAGAATGAAATAAACTAATTCAAAATAGCAAAAACATTGCATATTTATATATTTTTACACTGAGGGCTTTTGAAAAAAAAAAAAAAAAAAAACTACTTCCTTAGCAAAGCCCTAGTGCTGTATTAAAGACAGAGAAATCCATCAGGAACTACAATGACCTTTATTATAAATGATAGTAGATTATATAAGTAATATAGGTTTTTCGCATGTGAAAGTTTCTTACAAAATATTTTCAAAAGTGTTAGGACTCCATGGTTTCTTTTGGAAAAATAATAGGATTTCTGGATGTATACTGTTGATGTTTTACCCATGATAGGAAAGACTGCAAAAACATATCCAAAAACACACCCAAGTTTCGTACAGTCTCGCAGGGGGATGTGTCCAACGCTGGAGGAATGGTTCTAAGGGTACAATCAAAATGATCGATCAGCTTGGAATTAACAACAGGGATGATTATCTGGCACTACAGATTTTTAGAGGCTTTATGGCTTTGCATTATTTTAATAAGAATTTATGGGATTATTTTGATGAGGAATAAAACTCATTCTTGTAAACACATTGTAAGCAACAGTAAGTGGTGGCAAAGCTCATTGAGCAAAACTTTAAACCTGAATTTCACATACCTGTGTCAAAGAAATTTGTCTTGCATGTACATGTGTTCAGAGCTCCTTTTATAATTGTCTTTATCCCTTTTCACCTATATTTTTTTAAATGCCCGTCTGCTCTCTATCAACCCTTTTTAAAAAAAATGAGTGTTTTTTTTCCCCTGACTAAAGCTTTAACTTTTCGTGAACTTTCTCTCTAAGTCCTGCTGGGAGTCTTGATGAGATAAATTGATATTTAAATATAATATTTAGCCACATTACTTTTATTTACAAGTAATTATTCACCAATAATATGAAATGAACATAAGCAGATATCTTTCTTACATCCCAGTATTCCTGAAATGAAGGAGATAGGAAATAAACAAGAGCAAAGGCTTAAATCACAAAGTTGGAGATATACGTGTATGTCAGCAAGAATCAATTATTTATATTCCACTTAAGAAACATTTAAGGATTCATTCAACCTGACACTACAGGCTAGTGGTTAAAGCACTTAACTACAATACAGTAGGGATACATTGGATCCTCTCAGGCAGAGAGAAAGGAACTGTTCTGGGTTCTCCCATCGCCAGAAGTGCTCAGGGCTCTCCCATGCTAGAAACCATCAATCTTGCTGGAGGCACCTTGAATCACCACCTTTTGTTGACTAGCTCTTTTTTCCACAGCTTTGGTTTTAGAAAAAAAAAAAACAAAACCATTCCAAAGTTAATTTGGAATTCAACTGCTTGATTCAAATCAAATTAGTTCTGACTTTCCATTTGTTTGGATCAAAAAAGTGTTAGATTTGAGCCATTCAGTGGTTTTAATTGCAGATCTATCTTTTGAAAAAAAAACTGGGAGTGCAGTGTTTGTGAGTTTTGCTTTTAATAAACAAAACAAATAAACAAAACCCAAACCAAAACAAACCAGAAAACAACACATAATGTCTCTGTAATGACCATCTATATTGTAAAGTTACCAGACAGAATTTGCAAGGACAGCTCTGTAAAGGCCGTTGCAGCTTCTTGTGGCCACTGCATGCACAAGCTTGCAAACTGAACATGGCTTTAACTCCACCCTGTGGCCTCACACTGATACGTATATATCATCACCAGATTCATCTCCAAGGACCACTGCACAAAATTCCCTCACTGGAGTCAAGGGAAACATAGTAATTTTGTTTTACAGCTTGCATTTGAACCAGAAATACAAGGGACGACAAATATATTATTAATAGCAAAGACAGCGAAAAATTTTGCTGTCAATAAGGGAATAGACCAATATTTCTGCTCCAATTTCATTGTCTGCATAAAAAATATATGTATATATATACTGTTCTGATGTAATTATTTCGCCATCTTTTGATCAGGTCTTTCCAATTTCTTGACCTTCTTCAGATTACATTATAGCTTTGCTTCCCTGGTTTTCAGTTTGATTGACTTCAAAATAATGTCCTGGCCCCCACACGTAAAATTACCCCACAGTTCAGATATAACCAACAAGAATACAGTGGGACCAATTCTGCCTTAATCAACAGCTTCTTCTAGCTTCACTGGGAGATGGAAATCAAAGCCTACAGATAACAGAGGAACAGGAGATGGGGTGGAAGAGTAAATGGGGTGAGATAGTGGGGAAACAATCACACGGAGAAAGCAGGGGCCAGTCTCAAATGTCTGTACATAAATGCACACAGCATGGGAAACAAACATCTGTATACAGATACAGAGCAGTGATATCAGTGGAAATGCACAGATACAGTGGGAGACAGCAAACAACTGGAGTGCTGTGATGGACGGATAGAGGCTCTTCAGGAAAGCCAGTTAGGGAATATGTGTGGGGCAGGCATACTCTACACGAAAGAGTGGCTCAGATGCTTAACTGTGCTGTGGGATGGGTGACATAACTGTCACTAGTCATCTTGATGAGCATCTGCTACAGACATTGAACCATGAACAAAATAGGCAAAACCATCTAAAAAAAATGTCTAACAACTGCAAGATTTAGCCATTGTAAAGCAAAACAATTTCTACCTTGTTCTGTCTCAGTAAAAGAGATTTTTGTTTTCATATTTTTACAATATCAACAATACTTTGTTTCTTAAATATGCGGGGAGACATATTCAATCTACTGCTTTTTTACCCTACATTTGTGCCATATTTGTGCTATGAACACATATCCAATCATATGGAGTATAAGCCTCAAGCCAGGCATGTTATATTTTGAAAAGATGACTTTTAGGAATATGATAAACCTCTTAGAGCAGCAAAGTGAAGGTTGTAACTAAAAGTTCTTCTTTTCACTTTGCTTGACTTTTTACTTTTTGAGAAAATATTATATGCTTTTAAAAATGAGAGTATTAAACAGTACTAGAGGTTTTTTTCTTTTTCCATTCTTGCAGAATATATTTAATTTTTTTGCTTTCACTTGAAATTTTAGTTTTACATGGGCAGCTGGAGTAACTAACAAAACCAAGTTATATGAAGACCAGCTGAACACACTAGTGGGGAAAAAAAACAAGTAAGTTCACCATGGACAGAAGGAGAGCAACATTATAGTTCCTCATTTTAACTGTTCACAGAAAATGCATCATCATTGCTTCCAGCAAAGACCACATGGTATCAGAGATCCCAAACTGTAAGAATATTGTCCCTCTGCTTTAGTTTTAATTTAACCACTTATAATAAAATTGCCTCAATATTTGGGTTTTGGGATGTTTTCCAGACTGTTGCTCAGAGCTCTTTTTTCGCTTAGCTAATTGGAGCTTAGTCCAGAGCAGGGAGAAGGAGAGGAGGAGACCAGCATAGCCCTCCAGGACAACTAGCAGCACCAGCTGTCACACAAGCTGCTGGCTCTTGCCTGTCCAATTGCTCACTCAGAAGGAGAGCTCTTTGTTTTCCTCTGATGCTCTTCTCAACAGGGCAGTGAGATCAATTAGTTTTCCTCCCTACCATGACAAACATTCAGCCTGTGCTGCCACCTGCTCAAGGCCTTCAAAACTTACCCTGCTCACAGCACATCAAGTACATTTTGAGTTTTGCTGTCACCCCATTGTTAGGTTGAGGGCCTAAATTTTGGGGAACTCGTCATGGAAAAGTGAGGTTTACTTTGAAAACCCCAGATAAGTTGCTTCAACATTCCTGAAGTCAAGTGCTCTGAACTCAGTTTAATGCTCCATTTCAAGTCACTTCCAAAAGGGCACTGTTATGTGGGCGGGAGCCCAAGGCTCTTTGGGTAGGGTGCCATCACCATGGCCAATCCTGGAGCTTGAGAGAAGGAAAGCTTGAAGAGCTTTGGGGAAATTTAATCATCTGAGGAACCTGGCCAATGAGGCAAAATGGAGTTGTACAAACAACTTTCAGAGAGTAATGCACCTTCAAAGAGAAGTAGATTTAAATTAACACCTCAGGCCAGTTCATCAGTGCATTCCAGTTTGAGCCTAGCCCACCACAAACCAAATGTTTTACTTCAATGTTCTCCATTAAAAATAGGAAGGCTATTCCAGTGTCAACATTTTCCCTAAGGAAGATTTTAAATGTGTTTCAATCACATTTTCCATTAGAAAAATATTGCACTAGAGAATTTGCTGGCTAGAAATCCATGGCAAAGGGACAAAGCCACCTACTTAGTAGTTTTGACTCTTTATATGCTACAGTGGTTCTTCATACTGCCTTCTCCACTTTGCACATCATGTTGCATGCACCTGCACCTGCTCTTCTTGAGGGCTTGGAGGAAACCAATCCTGATTCAAGCCTTGCCTGACTTAAAAGATGCATGCAGGCAAAATAGCAAAATGGCAAAAGATGAGGCTGTAACATACTCTTTTCTACTTCTTTCTTGATCTTGCTCTGTACACCTTCTCACCCCACACCCCACACAAATGCACACACACTGTATTGGGCTTACATGACAAGGTTTTGGTAGTGAGGGTGCTGCAGGAGTGGCTTTTATGAGAAGAGCCCAGAAGCTCCCCCGTGTTAGATAAGAGCCAGCTCCAGTCAGCCCCAGAAGGGACCCGCTGCTGGCCAGAGCCAAGCCATTGAGCGATGCTGGTTGTGCCTCTGGGAGAGCAGATTTAAGAAAGGGAAAAAAAACTGTTGTGCAACAGCAGCTGGGAGAGAGGAATGAGAAACAGCCCTGCAGCCCTAGGTGCAGACACCAAGGTCAGTGCAGACGGAGGGCAGGAGGGGCTCCAGGCGCCGCAGCAGAAGTTCCCCTGTGGCCCGTGGAGAGGCCCATGGTGGAGCAGGCCGTCCCCCTGCAGCCCATGGGCACCACACGGAGCAGATCTCCACGCTGCAGCCATGGAGGAGCCCCCATGGAGCAGGTGGATGTGGCCTGAAGGAGGCTGCGGCCCATGGAGAGCCCCCGCAGGAGCAGGCCCTGGGCCGGAGCTGCAGCCCATGGAGAGGAGCCCACGCAGGAGCAGGAGGCCTGGCGGGAGCTGCTGCCCGTGGGGGAGCCATGTTGGAGCAGTTTGGTCCTGAGGGATGGGCCCCATGGTACGGACACATATGGGAAGCGNGGGGAAGGTGTTTGTAGTTTGCTTGTAGTTCTTACTGCTCTAGTCTGCTGTCAGTAGGCAATATATCACATTAATCTCCTTTATGCTGAGTCTGTTTTGCCCATGGCGGTAATTTGTGAACGATTTCCTTGTCCTTCTCTCAACCCATGGGCTTTTTTTTCATCATATTTCCTCCCTTCTGTTCTGTTGAGGAGGAGGAGTGAAAGAACCACCACACACACACACCTTGGCAGAGTACAATTCAAAAATGCCATGCAGAGAACTTTCAATAAGTTTTTACCTTATAGCAACTAAAGATCTGGACATGGTACAAGGTAAAGGATTGTCCTTTACCCGAAGTAAAAACAAAAATTGCAAATATCTGTTCTTAGGGGATACGCTTGAGCTTTTCACTAGTGTGCAGGCAGCCCAAGAGAAAGAGGTTAGCCACTTAAGTCTTATGAGAATGGACTAGGATACAGAAGAGAGCTTCTCCGTCTCCTTCCCTTTTTCTCCAGCTGGTGGGTAAATGGTACATTCTTGGGGATTCTTATAATTACAGGGGCATGAGATTTTTCTCCTTCCCAAGGATAACGAAATTGGATTTTGATGACTTCCATCTGCAGGACTGTCTTCTCCAGATATTGTGTCTTTAAGAGATTAAGTGTAACACATAGCCTGTTCAAAACAGACCAAAATATGTGAGCAGGGTTCTCCCACTCTCTACTGATTAAAGTTCTTCAGTATCAGTCATTGGGTACACCAAAGTTTCCATGGGATATTAATTGTTCTTTAACACTATCCAGTTATTGAGGTCTTTGTCATTCCTGTAGGCAAATATTTCTCCATTTCAATATCATATAACAGCTAACACAAAAGTTATTGTTTTTATTTTAAGGGCATTTATTTTTGAGCTACAAAAAACATGGATCAATGGAGTCCATAAGACAACAACTGAGAAGCCAGAGTGCAATACATCAACACAAGAATGCAAAAGCAGATAATTTTGACATCTAATTTTTTAAAATCAAAACCTAACTTAAAAATAAAGTATTATGGGTCCAATCCTGTTTCTTAGTCTTCCACTGACATATAAAGAGCAGGACTGGTGCCTCCTATGATGATGATAATGCACTCCCTATTTCAGAGAACCCAAAAATATCTAAACAGCATCTCCAACTGCTAGTCAAACTTACAGCTTTCTCCCTGCAGCAGTTACTTCAGTGTGATTGGTAATAACATAGGCAACACAACTCGGTGCAAAATCAGTATGGAGAACAGTTTACATGATGAGGTATGGGTTTACGACAGCTTGAAAGTGAATTCCTTCAATTCAATGGTTATAAATTCTTCTCTCAAATCAATTTACAGCTCCTATTCTGTGCAGGAGATGCCCCATTGGGTTAGTCAAGTGCAGCATTTCAATCAGTGGAAGACAGCTGAAGAATTGTTTGCATTTGTTTTTCCACAAAAATGAAACTTCCATCCTCATACAGCTAACCACAGAGACAATTGTCCAGCCCTAGCCCACTGATTCCTGGGGACTGGAGACTGCAGTCTGCAGTAGAATACTTTGTTCAGCTGCCAGTCACTTCCTCCTGGAAAAGGACTGCAGAGTCTACTCCCAAATTTCTCATCTGACGTTGCATGTTTCTCTCAACTCTAAGAGACCACCATTCATGAATATACTGAAGAATTTTTAAAAGTTGTCTCCAAATATAAGTGACTCTCTTTTTATGGGTCAGAGTAAATCAAGAGAAATGTGTACCAAAAAAAAAACAACTACATATGCACTTTCTTATTGCAACAGTTGTAATTTAGTACAGACTGTTGCAAATCTGACCATGAATGCTAAGGAAATAGTAATGGCTTATCTGACTCAGAAGCCCTATCTATAAAATGGATAACATTTTCTGCCCTCTTGCTTTGCAGTGGGAAGATCATCTGACAGCAACAGTCTGTCAAAACATTATTTCACCCCTTAGTAGGAGTAAAGAATAAAAACCTGGTGCAGAAAAGCTGGTGCAGGTTTGTGGTGTTCAGCAGCACATGGAGAACAATCGAAGAACCAGGACTGATCTTCTGAGGTCGCCATCCACATGGTTATGAAAAGAGCAGTGAGTGTAGCTGTTGCTGGTAAGAAGAGTTAGCTACCATGCTTAACACCAATTAGCTGATTGTCTGACTAAGCCAGAAAAAGATCCTGCCTTTTCTTAGCAGCCCTTTCCTCCAAAATTCACTAACATTCACGATTTACCATGAAATATTCCTGATGGTGACAAACTCGACTCACTTGCCTCAAGCCAGCAAGGCTAAGGGGAAGCACCCTGTAGCTGCGAAGAAAGCTAGTGCTACTGATGAAAAGGGAGCTGACTTTTCAAACACTATGAATCAAAAAACATGCTTGCAAGAAGGCTAGTTTTATCATTTTCCCTTAGAGTTTTCCAAAGAAAGGCAGAATAGTGCTTCAAAATTTTTGCTAGTCCTTTAAAATGCATCAAGCACAGCATTGCTAGTCAGTTGAGGGAAGTGATTGTCCCGCTCTACTCTGCGTTGGTGCGGCCTCACCTCGAGTACTGTGTGCAGTTCTGGGCACCACAGTACAAAAAGGATGTAAAACTGCTGGAGAGTGTCCAGAGAAGGGCTACCAAGATGGTGAAGGGCCTGGAGGGGAAGACGTACGAGGAGCAGCTGAAGTCACTTGGTTTGCTCAGCCTGGAAAAGAGGAGGCTGAGGGGAGACCTCATTGCGGTCTAGAGCTTCCTCATGAGGGGGAGTGGAGGGACAGGCGCTGATCTCTTTAGTGACCAGTGATAGGACCCAAGGGAATGGTGTCAAGCTGCAACAGGGGAGGTTCAGGCTGGATATCAGGAAGAGGTTCTTCACTGAGAGGGTTGTTGCGCACTGGAACAGGCTCCCCAGGAACGTAGTCACAGCACCAAACCTATCGGAGTTTAAGAAGCGTTTGGACTGTGCTCTTAGTCATATGGTCTGAATGTTTGGGCAGACCTGTGTAGTGCCAGGAGCTGGACTCGATGATCCTTATGGGTCCCTTCCAACTTGGGATATTCTATGATTCAAATTGGGGCAGGGTTGGGGAAGAGCTTTGCATGAACACTTCACCCCCACACACACTACTTCTAGACAAGGACTACAAGTAGACAAATAAGTGTTCCTTCTGCAAAGACCTAAACAAAGTACAAGTGCTACCAAACAGGTCTAAGCAGGGGAAAATAGGCTACATTAGAAAAAAAGAAGAAGAAGAAGAAGAAGAAGAAGAAGAAGAAGAACAACAACAACAACAACAACAACAACAACAACAACAACAACAACTTGGCTAATCATTTTAACCATGTTGTTAATGGAATGGTAATGCAAGATTATGTTTGCCGTTTGTCACAAAAAAGAATAACTTAACAGGGAATTGCTCTTCCATTATAACTTTGAAAAAACAAAACAAACAAACAAAAAAAAAAACAGCTAAGTAGAAATATATTTCCCAGCAGAGCTATATCAAACATTTATGCTTTTACAGCTTTGCTCCTGTCAGACAATATAGAGCAGCATTCCCAAGTTCAGCTTGATGGAGAAAAGAATGCTGCACAGGTTGGC
The DNA here is from genome assembly GCA_013399115.1 of Anseranas semipalmata. Taxonomy (NCBI): domain Eukaryota; kingdom Metazoa; phylum Chordata; class Aves; order Anseriformes; family Anseranatidae; genus Anseranas; species Anseranas semipalmata. The sequence continues at coordinate 444,244 of VXAA01004924.1, read as the reverse complement.
CTCAACACAAAAGATTAATGATATCATTGTAATTAATAAAACATTCAATAAAAGCAAAATGGGAAATGATTGCACTTTAATACAACCATGCTAATACCTCTGCATTTATTCAATTCCTTTGCTATGGGACTGTATGAGAATTTTAATGATACAGACCATGCTAATAAAATAGATAAGTGCAGAAAGTGACACGTTTCTATAAGCACTTGCTTTCCCATTCTGAGAAGACTTTCTGGCTCTTGTAGAGTCAGGTCTGCAAATTAAAAATCTACTGAAAACACTTTTAGAGTTTCTAATTCCCATTTGAGTGAATGTTAATGTTTATCAAAACACAAGAATTTTACTGATACAGTTTAACTGGGAAGATAACATTTTAGTGCAGTAATGCATATGTAAGAGATTTCATATAAAAAAGTCCGTATTTTTCTCTTTTACCCTCAGAAACATTGACAATACCACTTGGAGATTTGGGAAATTATCTGGCCTATGAAAAGCTAAAATTTTCCTGTGCTGTGTCCATAAGAGGAATTTTATTTTTTTTATTTTATTTTTTTACTAAGTAATCTTCTTGAGTTTCTGAAAAATCTACTTTTCTGTGTTCCATTCAGGTATCAAGTCACAAATGCTATTTCAAAGCTTATCATGTTAGAGGTGGGCCAAGCAAAAGGTGACTGTTTCTGGTGCCTAATGCTCACCCTAGACAGTACCGTGGCATTGGGAATGATGACAGAGTCATCAGAAGGAAGAAATCAGGTCTGGGACAGGGCAAGGCAACAGCAAGCCCCAAAGCACCAGCACAGTGAGCAGCCAAGATAAGGGAGAACACACCCAGCCCTTCTGCTGGCCAGTGAGTCAGGTTTATCCCACCCTTAGCTCTCCAGTAGTCCAAGTGAGTGACTGCAGCCCAGATTACTGGTTGTAAACCTTAATTCCTCCAGGCAGCTGACAAGTACTAGTCCAAAGAAGAAACTCCAGCCTCTCCTACTGCACATATTCCCTTGACATACCAAGGCTTGGCTAAAGCACTGCTTCTTTACCCTGGCTCTGCATGTGCACACACTGGTGTATATTGTCTCTTCTGCTATATTGTTCCACAAAGAAATAAGACTTGGAAAGACCTGGAGTAAAATCTGCTCTTATGTATGCTTGTATCCACGAAGGGAATGTAAGTGGGAAGCTGCGTATGGGAAGAGTAACACTGTCATGGTCAGATAAAATGGGCAAGGATAGCTCTTGGCTGCACAGAAGCAAATAAAAGCAGGCCAGAGCCTCTTCCTCAGCTTCCTCTATGATTCTGAGATACAGCCAAGAATCTGAGCCAGAGTCTAAGATACAGTGAGCTGCAATTATATTTTGCTAATAAAGCTTTTTTTCTTTTTTGCAACTATTACACAGAAGAATGTGCCAATGTTATAGCTCATGAAGTAGCAGTAAGAGACACTGCCAATTCCCTCGAAGTGTGGCACACAGGCGATCACTTTATACAAAGACCTCACTTGGCTACAATCTGCACTTAAATCACTAGAAAAAGGAAAGTATGTGATCAGAAGGCTTAGTCCTTAAACTTTGCTGAAGAAAATCAAGTTGTCAGTATGACTGCCAGCAATTAGCTTGGGTTTAGATCAATTGACAGCCTGTGTACTTATCTGATCACCAGCAGTGTTTTGTGAAGCAAACCAAATTCAGGCACAAAGAACCAGTACCCAGGGACTGAGTTGCTTTCCCACTAGATCAATGGAGTTTGCTACCAACTTCAATGGAAGCAGGAAAAAAATTGCCAACTCTCATGGTTGCAATTTTTGCCTTTTGTTTCTCTGCAGCCAAAAGTGGCTTAAAAATAAATTATCCTGACTTGGACTTTATTTTTCCCCTGCAGTTTTTCAATAATTTAGTAGCAGCTCTTCTAGTATATTTTTCCTGACAAAATCCTACATGGTTTCCACTACAGAATAAGCTTGTGACCATTGAGACCAGTGTTTTGACAGGTTTACCTACCATAGACACATTAGGTATTCACCCTTTCCTGTATCATTTAGAGACTGCAAGCTCACTGGGGCAGAGACTTAAGGAAATGCCTTCAGGCAAGACCTCCTGAGTGTGTTATCACAACAAAGATAAATCACTAACAATAAGATATTTTCTTAAATTGCACTTGCTTTAAGGCTGAAAAACTTAAACTATTGGAATAATACTGACATCTTTCTAAAGAGTTCTGCATCTGATTATAATAAGAAAGAAAGAAGGAAAGAAGGAAAGAAGGAAAGAAGGAAAGAAGGAAAGAAGGAAAGAAGGAAAGAAGGAAAGAAGGAAAGAAGGAAAGAAGGAAAGAAGGAAAGAAAGAAAGAAAGAAAGAAAGAAAGAAAGAAAGAAAGAAAGAAAGAAAGAAAGAAAGAAAGAAAGAAAGAGAAGGAAAGAAACTTTCTAAAACAAGGTTATATCATATTGAGAGCTGAGGATGAAAAGCTTTAAACTCAGACTTTCTACTAAAAAAAAATTTTGCAGGCAACGTGATCTATCATGTCTGCACAAGTGTGGGAATTACTTTAATGTGTCTAACAGAAGGGCAATTTAAGGGGAATTGGTTTTGAGTACTCCTCCTCCATTAGAGCCCAGCATGAAGCTTAACTTTTATCCAATGCCTGATTTGTTTTAATGCTGAATGATTCATGATGCAGTATAATTTCACGTCAGGAAAGCAGGATCCTTTTTTATTACTGTGACTAGATAACTTAGCCAAAAGATAATGTCAGTGTTGTTTTTTTCCTGGTGCTTTCAATGAAAATCTGATATCAGTAATTTGAATCTAAGAAGTATTTAATATTAAATACCGTGAATTAATGCATAGTTTTTAAACTAGTTATCTTTGCACATTACAAGGTGCCCATGCAGCTTTAGCTGCCTTTGCAAGTTTGATCAGAACTTTGCAAGTTTGACCTCTGCAGATTGCCCAATGTTTCACAGTTTTGCCCAGTTTCTAATAATGCAAAGCAAGAAGAATCTTTATAGGAAAACAAGGTGTTTCCTCATTTGGTAGCTCTCATATCCTAGCTTCTTGGCTTCAGAGTGAGGTCAACACCATGCTACACAGTACTTTGGAACAAACTGTTTTCCAAGGGCCTGTTTTCCCTTGTAATTACAGTAGTTACTTAAATAGCAAAAGTGACTTAGCACAACAGGCATCAGGCAACTGCTCTCCAGTTGTAGCATTCTTATTCTCAGGATACATTCAACAGTAGCAATAACTTGTAGCAAGTATTTTTAGGCTAGTTTTCATTATTTCAAGTATTGCATCTTGTTGTGCATGCACAAATACCTTTTTGATTACCTCTGGATCAGGAGGTTAATTATGTGAGAAACTAATCTGTAAAAAATGTTATGGTAAAATACTACTCAACAGTTAGAAAAAAAAAAAAAAA
>VXAA01004924.1:418609-440797 GCA_013399115.1 Anseranas semipalmata | reverse complement strand
AAAAAAAAAAAAAACCTTCATTGGACTGGACCTTTCCAGTCCAAGGGGCTAATATACGACAGAATGAAATTCAACTTATGTACATTAGCTGTCTAAACTAAATCACATAGTCTTCTTAAAATGGAGACGGATAAGTACCCTCAGAAGGTGATTCTTTCCATTTGCATTTTTAGAGGGAACCTAGACTTCAGGGAGCTAACACTCGGTTGGAGTCATCTCACTAACAAGCAGATAGACAGGACTGGAATTATTTAGTCACAACTTCAATTTACCTAAAAATTCAGTCTCTTTCTCTGTCTACAAAAATACCTGTACACATAATTGGTAATTTTGTAATAGAATATCCCTGGTAAATGGATGATATGCTTTTCTCATTAGCATCTATAATATTACAGACACTGCTTTTCCTTCCTAAACAGGACAAGTAAGTCCATAAACATCTCATTTTGGCCACAGACAGGCTCATACTCTGAAGTATGTGAAGCGCGAGCCACCACCATTTCTGTTTCAAGCAACTTCTGCTGTCATACAAAGGCCTTTTTTTTTTTGGAAATATAGGCACTACCTGGTTCAGGGGGACTAAATGCTGAACCCAAGAGGATACAGTCACTACATTTATACTAAGGTGCAGATATGGCTGGGACGCCAGATTTCCTGACTGCCTGCTCCATCAGCAGAAGCCACTGGTACCAGCTATGAGGAAGCTTTTCCCAGGGACACCACCTGCTCACCAAAATGAGCCCCCAGGCTTGTCTTCCTGCTCATCCACATCCATATGCTTCATCTACCATTGTGGACAACCTCTGTTAAAGAAGGTCGCCCAGGCACCTTTCTGGGGAAACCCCTACCTATGCCTGTAAATGCATTGGCATTGCCAAAGCTGATGCATTTACAGGCTGTTCCTGAGACTCCTCTAACTGCTCCCAGGATCAGCCAGCTCAATAAGAAGCCACATGAAGAGATTAATTTACAGGCAGCTTTCTTTCATTTCTCATTGATGACTGAGGAGTAGTTAATATGTAACCATTGCTGGAAGAGATAGTGGAAAACTCTTGAGCAATATTTTCTCTCAACACCTTGAGTAAACAGGTCAATCTCCAGGACTGTTTAAATTTATTGGTATAAGCAAAGTAGCATCATTACTTGCTTACTCACAACACAACACAACTGACATTTTAATCTAGCATTCTGCAGTATTTGCAGGATACACTTACTCGGTGATGGTTCAAAACTATCACCAGACAGTTATTTTGCATATGCACAGGGATTTTTGCTGGAATTATAAGGTTTTGTCACTGAAACTAATTGTTCAACTGCTTAGAGATGAAGAAAAATAAAGGAGGGTTTTTTCCTTTTGCAAAATATTGACAAATGTATTCAATCAAAAATTTTTTTCCATCCAATAAAACTTCTGCAACTTCACCTGGATAAATTGATAATACAACCACTACTGATATTCTATCCTTCTTCTATGCCTGCAGCAGGTATCCTGAAGATGAACAAACCCCATCCAACTCCTTAAAAACTTCAAGTTTATTTCCATTCTAAACTGATTTCATTTCAATACAGAAATTGTGTTTAATGAAAGTGTACAACAAAACTGCAGAACTACATGGTCTTCACTGTAGTTAGCTAGATTGTTACAGCCTGAAAGTCCTCTCAGGGGACACTGTTGGGGCACAGAGGCCATTGCTTCATGCTCATCTTGAAGACACCTGTAGTCTTGCTATGACAGCTGTTGGCCAGATACAAGTTGTGTGAACTTGTGGGGAGAGTTTGGGAGCTGAAGTAGCAGAGAAAAATATGCCTGGGGACTATTTTTATACTAATAGAGAAATCAGGCTAAGGCCTACCCATTCTCTGGCCTTGAGAATAAATGACATGAGATAGAGTTTGCTGACATGTTTCCATAAGTCCAATTCATTCATATTTTCCTATTGGAAATGCTCCTCAGACTGTATCAATGCACTTGAAACAAGGTTCAAGGTTCAATGGATGGGCAAGTGCTCGTCAGCCTAGATCAGAACTGTGGTAAAGAGTGTGCCAATAATGAATTGTATAGGTTATTGTGTCACTAGTTTGTCATTTGGTATGCTGGTTCACCAGTGTCAACATAGACCAGGAGAACTGGGCAGAATGAGGGCCTGTTGAAACCAAACGAATTCTGAGAAGTCTGGCAAGCTTGTGTTACCTTCTCAACGCATGGGTTTTCACATCTAGCAGGGCTTGCTAAGTAAATGAAGTTTCTTTGCTAAGAGTCAAAACCATGATTTAGTTCCAGCATAGTATTTGTCATTCTCCTAGTGTGAAATATTTTTGTCTCCTTGGAAACCAAGTCAGAGATATTCCACCTTACTTTTGATCTAAAGGCAACACAATTACCAGCGATGTTATTTTCTTAGAGGAGAAACACAACACACACTACCTTTTGATCAAGGTATCTCCTCCAGTGACACAATTATCGTTCCATTTCCTCAGTGCCAGCTCCTAAGTTGCAGTGCAGCTGCACAGAAGCAGAGACAAGTCAGCTATCTAATAGCTGAAAGAAAACATAAATTTAGCACTGTCAGAACCCTTTGACCAGTGTCCAGTTCCTAGAGCTGGTTAGCCACCATTGATGACTTCAGATGAGATCTTGATTTTTCCACCAGCATGTGGCAGAAGTAGGAGCCTCTGAGGAGGAGGAGGACGAGGACAAGGAGGAGGAGTCTCCAAGTTATTCAAGGTCAGAAGTCTACGCTGTTTTGTACAGTTCTCAAAGACAGACTACTCTGTCCTTACAACCCACCCAAAATGTCTTCTTTGCTTGCTGAGAAATTCCCTGAGCAAGAAAACACTAAGGGCAGCTTTCCCTTTGCTCAGTGTTTGCTAACACTCATTTGAATGCCAAGTGACTATTCAGTTCAACCATGTTTACAACTCTTACAATTTGTTATTTATGAGCATTCATACAAATAGGCCTTTTGTTCACACGAATGTTTGCTGAAGGGCTATTTTTCATATGAATACCTGCTCTCAGATGGAAACAAGGGTATTCACTCAAAGCAAGAATAATTGCTACTTCTTGCTATTTGTTTGTTCTTATTCTCATGTTCAAAAAGTTGCCATCAAGAATTTCACAAAACAGTACCTGGAAATTAGATGGCCAGTCACGCACCAAGAAAAGTGTCAGTAGGTTCCAGCAGTCCTGTTTAGGGTGAGTTGCATCTCTTGAACAGATCTGTTGACCTCAGTGGGACAACTGAAAATAAACCGTTACTCCGTCAGTTAAAGCCACTGATTCCAGCCCAAAGCAGAAAAACCTGTAGACTACAGGCAAAAAGCAGATACTCAAACCCTATGGTAAAGACATAAGGACATTTTTTTGCAGAGTGTCAATCTCATTTTTTAACCAGTCTCTATGTAGCCGCAAAGCTTTGCAAATTCACAGAACATTCGCCTGCCATAAATAACATCACAAGCTCTGTTATCCTTCCTTTTTTTCCCAGGGGACAAGAATCCTTAAAGCACCAATGTCACCTTCTGCCATACTTAAAGTTTGTTTAAAACTAAAATATTATACAAAGAATGCAAGTGAGGAACATGACAAATTTGAGATGTAACAAGCTGTTAAATCCCTTTTCATGGTGAAAAAAATCCAGGGCCCGAAGCTGAAAAGGAGTAGGGCTTCTACAACCATTTTCTTCACCATTCATACCACACCCAACATCCTCACTATAAGGACTTAAGTGTCCTTCTTCCTAAGGACAAAATAGTCTTTGTATAAAAAGATACCATTAAGGGAAAGTCAGTTTTGCACTATGGGTATGTTTTTCACTTAATGATTTGAAGTCAAGTAAATCAAATTTTAAGTGTTTGCTGTTATCTCATTTTTTTTCTTCCTGGAATTCAGGAAGCAGATTACAAGCCCCTTTTCTCCATACCTATCCCCCTGTGACACAGCCTTTAGTTCCTCCTGCAGCCTCGTCTTCCAGTCCTCTCCACCTGTGCAGAGTGACAGCACACGAGGAGCCCACATTTACACACTTCGACAGTCCAAGCATCTGTTTTGTCTTCTCTCCCATACAGATTTCTTCTCTTTCCTTTCTAGAGCAATTTTCAATACTCAGCGGGGCCATTTCACCAGACACTCCCTGCTCTTCCTCACACCTGAGGGGGCTTGTGCTCCCCAGCCTGCGGCTCTCTTACAGCCTGCCTCTGCCCAGGGGACACAGGCATATCTGATGACAGCACCTTACAGCAGGACATGCACTGGCAAGGTGTGCATAAGATTGTGAGATAATTTCAACACTGTTAGTCAGGAAAATACAGAGATTAGTACTACAGAATTAGTAGCAGTTTTGGTTTTGTTGATTCCCCTAAAAATTATAAAGTATTATCAGTTTTAAAAGCTATGCTTCACCGCATTCCCCACATAACCATAATTAAATGGATGGACATGCCTGTGTTTGATACAGAAGATTAAGTTTAATTACTGCTTTGTGCTATCAAAAAAATTCTTTTGCAGGGTTGGGGTGGGGGTGGGGGCCAATATGTGCAAGCATGGTGCTACATTTCAGCCTTCTGAATGCATAACTTTAACCCCCTGCAGTTGCCAGATAACATTTCTGAAGTTGTTGAGATATTAAAGGGGTGGCAGTTTATTATGAAGCCATTTATATTTTGTCAGACTGTTAACAAGATTTGTGTTATCTGCACCATGCAACAGGAAAGCTGCTGCAGAATCCATAATAACTTCTTACTATGCATGCCAAATTGTTGGTGCAATTGGCAAAGAGAGGAAAGGAATCAGAAAATGATATTAGTAACTCCATTCAGACTGCCTACATGAGTTGAGAGCCAAGTTATCCAAACCTCTTTATACTGTTGATTGATTAAATTCATACTACATCATCAGCCCATCAAACATTCAAATTATCACAGACTTCAGTATTATACTAAATTCTTGGAGTTGAACAGAACACGAGGTACATGCACAGCTTGTTCTAAAACATGAAGTTGTGCTTTTTTATGTGTTTAACACACATTGATCTACATATATTTAACCAATGATTCCTTATATGACAATATAAATATATTTAAAAATATATAATGTGTGTGCATCTGTCTATCTATATCTATGCATGTCCTTGTATATCCTTGTATATATAGTGTCATCCCAAGAATAACTGTTTGAAGTCATTCTTCTCTCACTCCTTTTGCTCTGGTATAGATCTTAAAAGATGTCATTTGTCACCAGCTTCCACTCTCTACAGTCATCATTTGAAGTGTTAAATGCATCACAGTGAGACCCTTCATAAGGTGATAATATACAAACAAGGAGATAATATATTGATAGACAGAGAAATTGAAACTCTTAAGACTAAATAGAGCTGACGTGCTATTGGAAAAATTATTTAACCTTTTTTGAAAAAAAAGACGACCTTGTGAAGTTAAAATGCTGGCAATGTGCGCCATCACCAGAAAGGCACTTACAGAAGTGCTGTGCTCCTTGTACATCTTGCTTTCATAGGGACAACATGAAGGTTTAAAAGGCCATGCTAAGTATGGTTTAAGATACTCAGCACTTTACAAAATTTATCTCAAAGAGTGGAAGTTAAAAACTTGCCTCACTAAGTTTCCCAGTTTAATGCCACAAAACTGGCCAAGCAAGCAAGAATGGCAGGCATATATTAACAGGCATATATATAACATAACAGAACATGAGAAAGACAAGGAAAATTTCTGGGCTGAAACATATCACAACAATGAGTCAGGTTATGCATTGAGATTGCGTTACAATTCCCAAGACACAGACCAATGTGATTTGAATTGAAGGATGTAACAGTAATTTAGAGTTGAGACTACATTTATAAATCTGAAGACTATACATGCCGTCTATATATCCAATCCTGGAGAAAGGAGACAATGCTGAGCTACAGCAAGTCATAGTTATCACCTCCAACCTCCACCAACAACTGTAATATCTCCAAAGGAGTGAGAGCAGCATCACATACACAGCACTCCTGCCTGGACTGACCAGATTTGATAGCTTAATGTTGGTTCCAGATAGATTATGTCACTAAGATAAATAGGAATTGTAGCCAAGAAAGGAGACAGAGAGGCAGTATGTCACAGCTGCATTGAGACACAGGGTAGAAATACCTCAGAGACTGCAGCACTGTCTTTTCAGCACCCTCTGTTGTAGGGGAGATGATAGCCAAATGGTATAACCTGAGGAAGAACATACTGACCACGATGGGAGCCTTTTCCTGTGTTCTTCAGGATGTCAGTCGTCGCCACCTACTGGCTTATTGTTAGACAATTCTTCTTCCAAATACTAAATTTTACACATAGACTATCAGTTTAGCAAAATCCCCCACTCTAGAACTGACTACTTTATTGCCACCATGATCGCCAGCCCCTTCAGAGCCTCAGTGCTCCCAAGCTTCTGATTTTTACAGGTTCAGCATGTACAGAATTTACTGGAAATAATCTTTTCTCTTCCCTGATCTGTGATGCCTGATTTCTGCTAGCTCACGTTCCTGTTCTGCATTTTCACCAAGGAAGAGTTTTAAGACAGTGGAGGTTTGCAATGTACTCACTGAAAGAAGATAATCTCACTGGAAACTTGACTATAGCTGAACTGTTTGTTAATTAACAGGTTCAGGCTAAAGACTTTCAGATCATACTTTACAATGAGTTTGTTTTAAAACATAGCACTGACATTCACTGTGCTAAAGATAATGACAATGTTACCAAAAAAAAAAAAGTTAATTCCTAACATTTAAAAAATTGTTACATATTCCAAAATCCAGAAATCATGCTTTTATATATACATATAGAAAGGATCTGCCTACTAAAAAACGTATTTGCCTCAAAATTTAACAAGAGATAGCAATTAAGTATCTGTCTATATCACCACCAGATATATTGCCACAGTGATTTTTAAAGATTTACTAGAAGCAATTGAGTTCTACAATTATTGTTGACTTTCTGAATGCTCTGACTTGATCAAAATCTTGATTTGAATTATTCCTTTAACACCATGAGTAGCACAATGTCAAAACTAAATGAAGATTCCCTCTTTAGAGTGTGGCCAAGTCCTTTTTTTCCAACTCAGATTAGAGCTATAAATTCCTACAGATGAACATAGCATGCTTGACCCAGAGGTCCTTGTCTCTTTTAAAGCTGTAAGTATATCTAAGCTCTTGTCTCAGCAACTTGGATTGATGTAGTTGTATTGGAGTTTCCTAGACATTTCTACATGCTGTGAAATACCTGTGGGAAGCTCTTCTTCTTTCCCCAGAAAAAGGCTGGAGAAACTGTCAAAGAAAAACATTCCTCCAAACCGTCTCTAAGCATCCACACTCAGAAATTTGGTATCCAAATCACCAAGTACCTTTCTTCTTGTCTTCCTTTGTACAAAAAGCTTAGACAACATTTTTTTTCTTCAAACTGCAGAACTACTTGAGAAAAAATTATTTAAAATTTTAATTTTAAGCCACTAAAATATACTAGTAGTTTCTGTCTTCTGGTACAATTATAAAAGTACAACTTTGTTCTTCACACCAGTTAGTTATATTGGTATAAGGGGGTTTATATTGATAGAGCTGTACTTAGATGTGAAGGGAAAAGATGCCTAAGCAAACGAAAAGTGAATGTCACTGGTTAGCCATGTTGGTAGAAAGTCATATCATACCCCCAGCCTAATCCTAGCATGCTGTTAAAATTATCAAGTCTCAGTGAGGACCAATTCTTTTTAGAACCAACATGAAAAAAAGAAATGACATAAACTAGAGGAATTGTGTTACTAAATAGTTTCCTGCACAGCAGCTACAGATTTTGAATAACATTATCACAGTAAATTGCAAACACTGATCACTTTCCATAGCATGTGCTGAGCTCAAAGAATACCCAGGTTGGAAAGTGACGGTAGTTCCAGTAACTCCTTACTTCTCTCAGTTAACACAGCTGAGATTATTTCTTACCCAACTTTATTACATAGGCACACTTCCCCCTCTCCAGTAGCCTGCTGATTTTCAGATACATCTGCTCATGTTATTCTGATTGGGTTCATCTCAGCAGTCTCCCAGAAAACTTGTTTCCAGATTTAACAGTTATACATGGAGGTGTAGGTTTTCCTAGGTGGCATCTTCATGCATCTGTTGCTTCAAATACTAGGTAAAAATACAGCTGTGGAGAATATCTGAGTATTTAAACACTGAAAGGTAAACTGAAAGATAATCAAGGAACAGAAGAATCAAGAGGTGCAAAGGTAAGGAAACAGTACTAGTGGGTTCTGTGGGAAGACTATCAACACCTGTGTTCTCTTATATCATAGAATCATATAATATCCTGGGTTGGAAGGGACCCACAAGGATCATTGAGTCCAACTCCTGGCTCCACAGAGGACCACCCAAAAATCAGACCATAGTCTGAGAGTGTTGTCCAAACGCTTCTTGAACTCCGACAGGCTCGGTGCTGTNCTCCCCTCGTGAGGAAGCTGCAGGCCGCCATGAGGCCTCCCCTCAGTCTCCTCTTCTCTGGGCTGAACCAACCAGGTGACTTCAGCTGCTCCTTGTACGTCTTCCCCTCTAGACCCTTCACCATCTTTGTAGCCCTCCTTTGGACACTCTCTAATAGTTTTATGTCCTCCTTATATTGTGGCACCCAAAACTGCACACAGCACTCAAGCTGAGGCCACACCAGCCCAGAGCAGAGCGGGACAATCCCTTCCCTTGACCGGAAAGCAATGCCGTGCCTGATGGACCCCAGGGTACAGCTGGCCCTCCTGGCTGCCAGGGCACGCTGCTGACTCATGTTCAACTCGATGTCGACCAAAACTTCTAGATCCCTTTCTACGGGGCTGCTTCTCCAACCTCTTGTCCCCCAGCCTGTACGTACAGCCAGGGTTGCCCTGTCCCAAGTGCAGAATCCAGCACTTGCTCTTATTAAACTTCATAATGGTGATTGCCCAACTCTTTAATTTGTCAAGATCTCTCTGCCAGGCCCATATATAGTTTATAACCAACACCTTCTGCAAAAAAAGTGGGCTGCTGCCCTGCTTATAGGAGGAGCAGGATTACATCAGTGATTTTATAACAGGAATTCCAGTTTCAAGTATTTCAAAGTTAGGGCAGGTGCTTTTATATATATACATATCCATGACTGCAAGGCTGGCTAGGTTCTGAGTTGTTTTGTGTAAACCACCTCTAATCCAGAAGCCAGGTCAATGTGTTACTAGTAGGTTTGTCATCTCTAACACAGCACAGCTCAAAGTAGCTGAACTTCTTGGAAGAGAAGCTCAGGATGCAGTTCTGACTGCAAAAGTCACACAGAAATAAAATGAATCGGGACATCTTCAGTGAGGGCTTTGGATCAAGTTCATAATATAGCCCACTATGTATGTGATGACGTTAGGGTTTTGTTTTGTTGTTTGTTGTCATGTTTGTGGTTTTGGTTGTGTTTGTGTTTTTATAAAGGATACAAATGTCTAAGAAAACCTGACGTAACACCTGGATTAATCTTTCTAAGTTTTTGACTATTTGTTACAACAGAAATTCTCCTCTTTTACTAAAGGAGGCTTCTCTTTGGTACTTAATTGGTAAGAAATTTTAAAATTAATGACTTCAAAAAGAGGGAGAGAAGCTAAACCATACTTTAATTCTTCTCTTAGAAATGTGAATGAATTACCAGTCTTGAATGAAGTCTCCAGAATAAATAGTACCAAGCAATTATCCTGCATATATCTCTTTAAGTAGTATTGGCAACTTTCCTGTAGCTGAATGTATACAATAACATTTAAATTCTTCATTCCATATCTACATAAGCAGATGATGCCTTGCCGTGAAGTCTAAGAAATACTTATTTGAATAATAAGAATCCTGTATCATATCAACAGTCTTTTACACATACTTTTAATAGTGTGCCTTCCAAAGGCACCTTACAAGGTCACTCTTTGAATACACAGATTCTTCAGGGCTGCTGACAATGGTCTGCAATGTAGGTGTTCTTAGGCATTCAGGTTATATGCACTACTTATCACGAAGAGAAGTGAAGGAGGAAAGCAATCACAAATCCCTGCAGGCCTACCTATTCACATGCCTGGAGCAGTTTCTCATTGCCTTCTGAAGTCATTTATAACATGTTCTGTGCCTTATCAGGTGCAATTCTGTACATGATACAGTATTTTGGACACAATACTGTACACATCTTGTATGTATATTTTGTTGCTCATTCATTAAAGAATAAGATGGATGAGAAAAACTCCATGAGCAGTGCTCCTATCTACTCCTGGCATTCTCATTTTGACAGATGAATGAGGCATAAAGGCTGCAAAGCAGAATGGGCACTCTTTAGTTATCCACTAACCAGCAAGGATTATTCCATCCCCCAGCAAGTGAAGTGACAAGTGTGTACTTATTTTAGTCACTGATAAGCAATAAGGCTGACATCAAACAAATTCTCTTCTTCATCCTTTTCCTACACCAATAAAGTTTGAGTGGAATTTTTACATTAATTAAAAAAAAAGGATTCAATTTCTTTAGGTACCTAAAGTGTATGTAATATTCATATTTATCTGCATCAACAACCTGACATCTGTGATCATTCTTCATCACTGAATACAGCTTGAATGACATTCACTGCTAAATGCACAAAATGATAATTTGTTGTCTGAAAAAAAAAAAATCAAGTAGAAAGTGTTGAGTGTCTCAGCTCTGTTTCCTCTATCGTGAAAACCTAGCAAATAGATTGACCCTATTTCACAATTCCTCTGTAAATGTGTAATTTAAAAATGTAGGTGGGAAATGTAGATTGGGAAATCTTTGTATATGTACCAAAATAGAAAATATTATTTCATCTCTTTCATCTCATTTTTGATACTATTACCCTGGGTATAGGTTGAGTATTTCCCAGTATCATTTTAACTATGGAATCAAATAGAAGTCCTTAAACCATAATCATGCCTGAAGTTCATGAAAACAAGGAAAGGGTCTGGTCAAGGGGCAAGGAAGGTGGAATGATACCTTGTTTCTCCTTCAGTGTAACCAAAGAGTCAAAGCCTATTGCTCAGACCTGAATGGACACTCCATGCTTGCAGAAGAAAAGCAGGCTTTTGACAAATAAGTAGCTCTGGCAAGGGAGCTACATAGGAACACAAAGATAAAGCTCGGGGTAAACCTCCTCCTTTGTTCAGGTTTGATCAGTCAACTTTTACTAAGTGTGGAGAGAATCCACAGTTATTTGTTCTATAATATACAAAATAAATAGCTAGCACTGATGAGGACTACTAGGTTAGGCATTAATAGGCTCACCACACCCATAGGACATCTAAGCAGTTGTCAGCCAGACAAGGAAGGGTTGGTCTCCACTGCTCCTTGGAGTGGGCTGACACCACTGTTTTTGCTGAGCTGGCAGCTTCCTCTCTTAGAATTCTCTCTTAGAATTTTATACCTTTTCATGTCAACATTTTTCCTTCTGAATCCTTGAACTGCCACTTACCCTCATCTCAACAATCTTACTTCTATCTGCAGTTTTACCTTTCTTATCTTGTATGGCTCCAGGCTACGTGCTTTTTCTCAGCTCTCTCTCCACCTAGCAGTCTACTTAGGAGTATGAGCCAAGATTATGCAGGTGTGCTGAATCAGACCTGGCCTTGGATTATAGGCAACTCAGCCCCAGGAAGAGAGTGACAAGGGCCAAAGAACTACAGGGGTTTGTCCCCACTTGTCCTGGTTTCAGCTGGGATATAGTTAATTTTCTTCACAGGGGTTGGTATGTGCCATGTTTTGGATTTGGGAGAAAAATAATGCTGATAACACTAATAAAGCTGATGTTTTAGTTGTTGAAGAACAGTTCTTATGCTTAGTGAAGGACTTTTCAGCTTCTCATACTGCCATCAGTGAGAAGGCTGGGGGTGCCCAAGAAGCTGGGAGGGGACAGAACTGGGACATCTGACCCAAACTGGCCAAGGGGATATCCCACACCACATGGTATCATGCTGAGCAATAAAACTGGGGGAGCAGGCTGAGGGGGACTGGCCACTGTTCAGGGACTGGCTGGGCATTTGTTGGTGGGTGGTGAGCAATTGCATTGTGCATCACTTGTTTTGTGTATATATATATAATTATTATCATTATCATTATTATTATTATTTTCCCTTTACTTTCAGTCCTATTAAACTGTCTTTATCTCAACCCATGACCTTTACCTTTTTTTGATTCTCTCCCCCATCTCACTGTGGGGAGGGGTTGGGAGGTGAGCAAATGGCTGTGTGGTGTTTAGCTGCCTGCTGGGTTAAACCACAACACCATTTAATCAGGAATAGGAACTTTTCAATTTGAGGAACGCAGGATGTTGAGAAAAAGTGAGGGAAGAAGAAGAGAAATTCCTAGATCTCAGTGCAAGGGCTGGACTTTCGGGCATCCTCCCCCTGCTCTCTTATGCATGGTTTCTGTACCCTTGCTAAACATGACAAACAGTGAAGAGGGAATGCAAAAGAATCATAAGGAGAAGAAGAACCTGTCTAGCACTGAAACTGAAAGCTCTGCTGCATAGCTCATGCTACATTCTTTCAAGCAACAAGCAATAGGACAAGAGGAAATGGCCTCAAGTTGCACCAGGGGAGGTTTAGGTTGGACATTAGGAAAAAATTCTTCACTGAAAGGGTTGTGAGGCATTGGAACAGGCTGCCCAGGGAAGTAGTTGAGTCACCATCCCTAGAGGTGTTCAAAAGACGTGTAGATGTGGTGCTCAGGGACATGGTATAATGGTAGACTTGACACTGCTAGGTTAACAGTTGGACTTGATGATCTCAGAAGTCTTTTCCAACCTAAATGATTCTGTGGAGAAAACAGTAGGTAATGGCCCAGTGATCACATAGTTCCCACAGCTTGTTTAATTGAACTGGACTAGCACGTCTCCCACACAGCTCTATAATAGAGTTGTGAGGCCAAAAGAAAGGTCACTTTCCAGAGTGTTCTTCTCTACCAACCCTGGAATTACCAGTGTCCTACCTCTGGTGTTTGCAAGGGATATATTGAGCAAAGGATTCAGTCTGGATCCTTTGAAGAGCCATGCTGACCAGGTGCCCCCACGTGAGAAGTTTATGATCTGCTACTCCTTTCTTACAGTGGGGCCATTGCATTGCACATCATGAGTGATATTTTTACTCTTTGGTCCTGATCTTGAGACCAGGCAAAGCAAGAATAAGATACGTGTGGCCTGTGCATCCTCCCACTGTTGAGACATGTAGGCCTGGTTCACCTGCATTCGCAAAGAAGACAAAAAGCCTATGCTAATTTATCATCATTGCAAGGAGCCTTTATACAGAGATCAACAGATAAATGCATACTGATACAATAACCCATTCTTATCTAGCCAAAACACATATGTGTACTGGGTCTGGCTGGGATAGAGTTAACCTTCCCTGCAGCAGCCCATATAGCATTGTACTCTGCACTTGTAGCTAGAACAGCACTGGTATCACACCACTGTTTTGGCTACTGCCGAGCAGTGCTGGCACAGCACCAGGACTCTCTCCAGACCCCCCAAAGCCAGTAGGTGGGGGTGGGCAAGAAGTGGGGAGGGGACATGGCCAGGGCAGCTGAGCTAAAGCAACCAAAGGGATATTCCATCCCATATGATGTCACTCTCAGCAATAAAAGCTGAAAAAAGGAAGGAGGGGGGGGGGCTCTCGTTGTGAAGACGTCTGTCCTCCCGAAAAACCGCTACGCGTATTAAGGCCCTGCTTCCCAAGACGTGGCCGAACACCGCTCGTTGATGGGGGAGTAGAGAATAATTTTTTTTTTTCCCTTTCCCCTCTGTGCTTCCGCGTGGCCTTCGCTTGTTCTTTCCTTTTTTTTTCCTTTAACTAAATTACCATTATCTCAACTTGCGAGAGACCCTGTTTTCTTTACATCATACTTCCTTCTCCTCCTCTTCTTTGAGGATGGGGAGTGAGAGAGCGGCTGTGGTGGAGTTCAGCTGCCCGGCAGGGTAAAACCACTACAATATGGAACTGTGTGTGTGTAGATGTGGTAAAAGGTGCTTCCCTGCCTTTGGGAAAATTCCAGGGTCAATGTAATTAGCTTTTGGAACATAGATTATACTGCTGCTATGCTGCCCCTTTAACATGTTTGAACAGGAGCTGTTGAATAATTTTATATTTCAATGTATATGAAAATGATGTGCTCTTTCTTAAATTACTATTTCCAGCACCATCATTTTAAAAGAAAACTTCTTGTTATTAATGTCATCCATAGAAGAACTTCAATAATAAATAAGATCCCTTCTATTTTTTCTCTTGTATTAATTGCTTTTTATTTAAAAAATAATCTAAACCCTCTTACTTATCCATAGTAAGGCAAATTTTTAATTAATAGTTGCATGCAAATGTACACACACACCACATTATAAATTTGACCTCAGGAACTTAAATTCTTTCATTATTTATGTAAGTAAGATTTTATTTAAGTTCTAGAAAACAAATTACATTTTAACTACAGATTATCAATATTTTGTTTTTCCATATGACTATGCCAAGATTTCATCCAGTAATAAAATCTGAAACCTGCAATTAACATATGTATTTATTTCCAAAATGAAAGTTGGATGGTTTGGGGTTTTGCACAAGATATAAAAGCTGATGTTCTGGACTAAGAAATCAGACTGCACTGCATTAATTATTTAGTTCAATGATTTGCATTTTCACTAGTAAAAATAGTGAAAAATAGTTTCTTCTCTCTTACCAGCTGTAGGTATTCTATTCAAATCTAGTGCCTCCTCTAAGTAACAAACAAAATAAAATGGAAAACCCAGCAGGCATGTCAATGAAACAGAACTTACCTTAATTACATGAAATGTTTATGGAGCTGTAGACAACGATATTATTCTTGCCTTCCATTTTCTCAGGGTTAAAAACAGATGTCAGATTTCTTTGTTGACTCAACAACTAGCATTCAACTTAGCATCAAGATACGACAAAAAAGTGCATTGGTTTTGCTTCAGCTAGAGAGTCTGTTGATAGAAGATTGTTCCTGTCTTCAACATTTCAATGCTTTTCATCTATCCTTGCATTTTTGAAATGACATGCAGAAAATCACTACTCTGAAACCAGACTACTGAAGTAAAACATAAATAAGAATAATAACCATGGGATCTTGAAAGAGTGTATGATGATGGAGACAACGCCCCTTTAAGGGCATCACAGATAAAGAGGCTTTTTCTAAGTCCTCTTGACTTTGTCCCAGCCAAAGACTTAGTTGTCTGCCAAATGAGGTGCCTTTACTCTAAAGGCAGATTCTTAAAATACTGACTCTGCTGATTCCTATTCCTGTCGCTCCTAAATGAGGTTAGCTATGTTTTCTCTAGAGTTTCCTCACTGTCTCAAGCCATGATCCTTACAGGACATAAAGGCTTCAGTTGAAATAACAGCATTCAGGAATGAGGTATCAAACTCATGGTTCATGAACTGGGCTTTAAACGCTCTGTCATGATATCATGTGTCCTCCCATCATCTTTTCTTCCCATGCAGCCAGATCCAGGCCTCTACTGAATATTTGAAAGACACAGGACTTAAGCCACCCCTGGGAACCCATCACTATTTTTTACTGGCTATCTTAGAAATCACCTATGCTGATGTAATGCTGTAAGCACATCAGCATGTGACATTGCTTTGTTCTATGTCAGGAGCCTGAGATCTTAGCTATGGTAAATGTCAATACACCTGAAAGGTAAGGGCTGTCCCAGCCAACAGTGCAACAATTTATGGAAATGGCCTTTTGGGATCACTGCGTACCACTGCTCATGACAGTCTAGAAAGAAACCCACAAAGCCCCGTGAAATAAGTTTTCAGTTATTCTCATATTTTAAAGGTCACTTAAGGGCAGTTGGGTCTTTTCACCTATTTCACTGGGCTTGAGATTTGATCCTTACTATTTTTATGGAGCATTTAAAAACTGTAAACCTAACCTGGTCTTCAGCCACAGATGTTCTCTGTGCCAGTAGGTATAGTTGTATGGATAAGTGAGAGCATTTATTTGTCCCACAACATACCTTAATGTCTTTGTAAATAGAACAGTTTTAGACCTTCCAGAAATATTTTTCACTTCTGTTAGTACAAAAATATGTAGAAAAAAAAATACAAATCATATTCTACCAATGACAATTCAAGCTCCACCCTATCTTGAAGATAGGTACAATCATGTGAAGTCTTAGGGCTGAGCTGGAAAGAAACTGATCCTTAATGCCCTTTGGAAGAAATATCTTTCACTCTTCAAAGCTTTCATTGATAGGCAAAGACAATCAAATGGCTTTTTTGGGAGAAATGTGTCTAAGATTGATCTCCATAGTTTTGTTTGAGTTTTGCAATAACACAAGATGCGTCATTCTGTATTGAAAGTGAAACACTATTGCATTTAGCAAATTTTAGCTCTCTATGGTTTGAATTTTGCCTTCTGTACATAGACTCAGACTGAAAGCTTAATGTAAGGACAGCTTATCAAGCCTATTTGAGGTGTGGGGCTAGATTCTGGTTCACTCAGCCAATACAAAAAAGAAAATGAGACAAGTCTAATTCATCATGTGCATGCCCAGGAGACAGCTGGGATCATGGGTTTTTTTGTTTGTTTTCTGAGGTCAGAGAGATACAGTAGCCACATATAGAAAGACAGATTCAGAGATCTGAAAATCTCCCAGTCAAATAATATTTGCATTAATCACTTTGCTGATTTTTAATTTTTCTTGCTCTGAAAATACATGTAGGTATAAAAATGTAAATGTGGAGATTCCTGACAAACGCAATACTACACAATGCCAATCAAAAAGGAAATGAAATTGTACATGAAGCAGAAGAAAATTCCCCTTGACATTATACTGTAGGGAATGATAAGGGAGCTGTAATTACATTATAGAAAGAGATGTAAGTTTTCTGTTTTAAAAGTGATGAGAATAAGACATTAAAACCTCACAGATGGATGACAGATGACATAAAATAAAATTAGGTGTACACTAATCTAACATAATGTTAGGTTGCTGTTATTGTACTATGACTAGAGTATTGCATGCAAAAAAGCTGAAATGACCAAAATGGAAATGGCAGTAAATTATAATTTACATGATTGACTGATTCATTTTGTGTCCTTGAGCAAATTGTTTAAGGACTAGTTTTCAAAAGGTCAGGCGTACAACTAGGCATGTGAAAATGTACTCCTGTTTGCACATGTAATATATCATGGTGGTAAAATTTTCATGGGCAAATGACCAATTTTTTGCCTGCATTCTATATGAGTACACTTGAATCAAAACTAAGTAAAAATCCAGGATTTGGAACACTACATAGATTACAGAAAAATGCAGTCACTTGGACAGATTATAATATTAAATACCTATGGTCAACTTTCATATCAAATATTTCCAGTATTTGTGGAGCATCACTACTTAGGTACTCATCAGTTCCTCCTTTTATTAAAAATAGCTGAGTATCTGATTATTCTCCTATAGTTTTTAATATGATCCAAGTTTGTATTGTATTTACAGAAAGAAAGTGATGTCTAGAGATTTGGAATAACGTGTGCAGCAGAACTGGAGAAGAATGAAGTTGATGGCATCATCATTACAGGAAGCAACAAAAAATGTTTGGTGACACAGGATGGACTTCCCAGTCCTTTAAAGGCCTAAATGGGAAGTATTATCTGTACTGTATGTGTCTACAGCTCCTGTTGTATTAGGTCATACTCTCAAAAAGACATTTAGCTGTACCACTGGACTTCAAATCACAGTAATAACAGCAATCTTATTTTAGAGGAGATGAGTGAAGCTGACTATATGCAAAGTGCTGCAGCTAGGGAGATGGAAACAGTAGAAGAAAGTTTACTTTTCATTGGTTTTAAGTTAATGATGTCCACAAATCACACCAGAAGAACTGAGCCATGCTGTCTTTCTAACAGTTATAAAGTTATTACTGACTCAATTTACAACTGAGAGGGGTTAATGTAACCCCCATGGTGTCCAGTTACTTGGAAATTATCTTTCCCAGTAAGATTTTGGAGTTCACACTTAAGAAAATCTCTGCTTTTGCAGAACATATGTGCATATTTTATTTTCCAAACTGTTAATTTTATGCTTAAATGCTGTAGTTCATTTTCTTTACAAGCTCTACCTCTGGGAGCAAGTTGTCTTTCACTGTTAATTCCAAACCCATGAGCATCTTTCTCTTGAGCATTTACTGGAGGTTTCAGTTTAAAATGCTTTTAAAGTCACACTATGATATAGCCTAGCAGTGTTAATTCTGAGCTGGATAGTTGGCAAGGTGTATCAGCACCTGGTTTTGAAGTACTGGAATGTGATTTTGAACATTGGAACAGTTCTGGGCACACTGGGATTCAGTTTCAAGTACTAATTTTGATCTGGGGATATGTGCACCTGGTTTTGGCCACATATTTAGTGTGATAATAGATTATTCTGCCCTGGTCAGTTAGGTTCAGTTTTTCTGTGATTAAAACACTGAACTGAGAAATAGGGAATCCATGTTAAGGTTCAGACTGTGACAGATGGCTTTTGAAAAAATTAATTGAAAGGTGAAAGGTAAAAGGTCCTTGAAAATTCATTGGTAAATTGCACCCAGAGATAATCATTAGAGGTTCTTCCTCTTTGGCTGGTGCTGTTCTTTCTCAACTTGCTTGAACCACTGGCTCCCAAATATAAATCAGGTATACAGAAGAGCATTCTGTGGCAACAGAGGCAGAAAACATGAGCAAAATCAGGTATTTAAAAGTTTACATTTGATACAGAGAGGGATAGGGTCCATTGAAGTCTTAGTGTTATATATGAGTATGCACAATTCCTCCTAGCCTCTTTGCTGGAGAGGGTGCAATGCTTTTGGATTGGTGAGTAGAAAATCATTTTTTGCAGTCATTAATACAGTTGTGGTATCCTGATGGATAGAATTTATGTCAAAGCTGGGAACATCTCAGTCTTTTTACATAGATGCATAAAAATTGATGTCATTTTATATGTGGTACCATCTGCTTTTTACGCTTTTTGTCTTCTCTGGGTGTTTTTGTTTTAATTTATTCTCCTTGGGGAATTCGTTTCTTTAATGTTGAGCTTGTTAATAGAAAGAAAAAAAATATTGCTGTATATGCAATATAGATAAATTATACAGCCAATTGTATAATATAGCTGTTCGAGTGGATATTTTTTCTGTCAAGAAACATAACTGAAATGGTCTGGTTTTCAGAAGCACCTAACAATCCAAGTCCCACTGTCTATCAAGGAAATTTTGTGCAGCTCCAAGGATCAGTTTCCTGATTGCCATGCCATATTATGGGGAGGTTATTGACCTTATTGAAAACATTCACCTTCTCTTTCAGCTCAGAGTACACAGCCCACCTCACAATCAATCTCTCTCTCATATTTCTGCCTGTAGCAGCAGGCATTATTGCCTGATGAGAACATTGTAATCAAACTACACCAGCGTCCTCCAAACCTTGAACCTGTGCCCAGGCTGTGAGGCTTGTGCCTCCACTAATTAACTATTCTAAATTTAACTGTCAACATTAATTAGGAAATCCATTGTCTCCAAATATGTGACATGATAAAAGGAGACAGGAAAAGCATATAGGAAGGCATAAAGCTTCAGCTTTGGCTTTTTTGTGAGCTTCAGTTCATGAAGTTAAGGATCCTTAGTCCCTGGCGAGATAGGGTGCAGCACCACTTTCCCACTTCTACACTGCTTAACTCCTGAATTCTGATGAGTCCCTTTTTATTGTCTAATCCTGTAAACATACAGGAGGGGAAAGAGAAAGGAAGAATGTGTATAGTCATTTTCTACTAACCAGCCAGAGACATTATCTGCACAAAGTGTGTTCACATTGGGACCTGTGAGAACCTCTACAATCATTAAATCTAAACTAACCTGTGCACAATAGGACAGGCAACATGAAGTTCACAGCAGGCTGCAAACCATGTCTAGGATCTTAGAGTCTGCCACAAGCTCCTTCCTGCCCTCCTGTACCACCCTTAGTTCATGAACAAGCCAGCTCATAGATAGCTCAGTCTGTGCTGTCATCAGCCCTTGAGATTCATGTGAAGATGTACATGTGTGTTGATGGACTGAAAAAAAGAACGAACCACTCCAGACAAAGACCCAATATGAAACAAGACTTTAGCAAGACCATTTGATAGGATCTCCCATAGTATCCTTATAGCCATAGTGGTGAGATACGGACTAGATAAATGGATGATTAGGTGAGTGGGAAATTGACTGGACCATTGGCTTCAAAGTGGTACAAAATCCAACTGACAGCTACTGGAGGCATCTCTCAGGGATCAACAGCAGGGCCAGCACTGTTTATTGTCTTCATTAATGACCTGGAAAATGGGATGGAGTGCACCCTCCACAACTTTAAGGATGTTATCAGACTTGAAGGTAGCAGTGAAAATGCTGGAGAGTAGAGCTATTATTCAAAGACAGCTCAACAGGCTGATATAGAGAATATACTCCTCAGAGCTGCAAAGGGATGGGATGAGAAGCAATGGCCACAGGCTACAGCAAGGGAAATTCTAATTGACTATGAGGGGGAAAAAAAGTGTATAATGAGAGTAATCAACACTGGAACTGGTTTCCCAGAGTATTCAACACCCAGCTGGACACAGCCCTGAGCAACTTGCTCTTGATGACCCTGGTTTGAGCAAAAAGGTTAGACTAGATGATCTCCAGAGGTGCCTTCCAACCTATCATTGTATGGTTTGGGGGGAGGAGTTTTGACTCTTCCAGTGACATTTGCTCTGTGCTCTGCTCTAGGACAATGTGAGTTTAACACATTCATTCAAAAAGCGTGGTAACATTATACACTAATCTTGAAAACAGAATTTTCATTTGGAAAATGTTGTTTAGGATATTTAAAATATAACAAGAATTTGTACTTGGTTAGTGTTGATGGGATACATTGAAACAGTTACAGTGGAACACAACAGTTACACCGAAGTTTAACAGAGATGAGGTAATTCTTCTGCATCTCCATATTTAAGAAAAAAAAAAAAAAAGTAATAGATTGATTGTAAAGATCTCACTCATGCTAAAACAGTTCTCCACTGATTAAATAGTCATTTATTTATCTAAATGTGGGCTTTCTCGACAAAATCATTAAATGTTTTCTTTAGAACAGTGAAAATACTTGCCAAATTCTAGCTTTCTCAACTGTGTAAGATAGCTTTGCCATGGAGCTGTGTCATAATTAGGCTTACACGACCAGGTGACATACAAAGCTAATTACATTATTTGTGGTGGTCAAAAAAATGGAAAACCGTGAGGAAATTAAAGAAAGTCTAAAACTGTGAAAAGAGGATTAATATAGTATAAGACTAAATTTAACATGAATAAGCATAAAATAATACATATACTGAAAACTGAACAGTCTTTCATATGTTAGTACACATCACTATAAAACATGATCTCTCCAATTTCAAGAGGAAGCTCTAAGAGAGAGCTCTTTGTGGATGATCTTTAACATGCATGTAAGACAAGTACAGATGTAAAGAACTAACAGTCTAAGCAGTTATTTTCCTCACAAACAAGCTTTGTTGAGGCAAGTTTTCTCTGAACTCCATCCCCTTCTCATCCACTCACTGAAGCCTCTTCCATTCTTTTCTGTTGCGTCCAACTCACCCAGGACTTTCAACAGGAGAAGCTCATAAACCTTGGGCACATTTTCTTTTCATAAGGTGCTCCTCTTGTTCTGCTTTTACTACGGGTTAGCTTACAAACATCTGAGACAAAGAAGTGTGGTAGAAAGTCATTCGTGTACTTACAATTTCGGTATTCAAGGTCATCTGTCTGGTGTGATCTTCTTCAAAATGCCTTGCATTTACTGTGTGCTAAGAATTTGGTGTTAGTGAGTAGTTTGCATCAGCTACTTCATAGTAATTGCATATATTCTTACCTGGGGTAACTATAAGGTCATTTGAGCTGACCTGTATACTCATATCTACTTACCTGTAAAACAGAGAGTTTTTAGAATATTTTCCTAACAGCCCTAACCTAGATTCAGGCTGTGCTAGATTCCAGTAAGTGCTATGTATTTTTTCATGCATATGCATTTCTTTTCATTGACTCATTCACAGAATGGATTCTCACAGAAACCATTCTTTCCACTGTATTTACAAACTGGAAATATTATTCCTCATCTCTTTACACTTTCAAAC
>VXAA01004924.1:288271-418556 GCA_013399115.1 Anseranas semipalmata | reverse complement strand
AAAAAGAAAAAAGAAAAAAGAAAAAAGAAAAAAGAAAAAAGAAAAAAGAAAAAAAAAGAAAAAAGAAAAAAGCACAGCTTTGACTTAAATCTGTTTTTCTTATGGCTTTGCATGGAATTTCCTCCCTTGTATGTCACCACAGTCTCTTCACTCAGGTACATCAGAAATGTAATTTTCAATCCCTGAGATCATAGGTGAAAAGAAAAACAATTAAATTGTACAAGTTTGCTCATCCTGTTAATAGGAGTGATTCTTCTCATGTGGAACAATGGATATTAATACATTAGTTACTTGTGTTCAGGCAGTCTCTGGGAGTTTTGCCTGCGTGGAAATAAGTATGAAAAGAAATAATAATATAACAACAATCAATGTCACACCTTAACTACTTTTCCCTCATCTAGAATTTACACAAGTATTCCTGTAATTTATCTTCATTACCCTAACCTACCTATAACACGCTTCATATATTCTGACTTTTAGTGCGATGATATTATTTTATGATCTGCTCATCAAGCCTGCTTTGAGGTTTAACAGCTGAGCACTCAAAAAAGTCTAAAATATATATTGTGAACAAACCACAAGGACAAGACAAAGGAAACTACTGAAACTGCTGTGTGTCTGTACATGGGTACTACTTTAAACAGAAAGAGCTTGGAACACAGGGGAAAGACAACAAAGCTAATGCATATTTGTGATGGAATTTTTGGTTTCACATAAGGATAGGAACTGAATTTTATTGTTTCATTGAAGGGCACTTTAACAGCCAAAATGATATTTAACTTCCAGAATGAGACTTGAATGTGATATGTATTTTATTTTTAGTCTCTCCAGACCAAACATCAATCATTCTGTCCATGTCTGAGAGGAGATGAAAGAGCAAACAATAGAGCAGAAGGATACTGTGACTAAAACCTTTCAGATGTGTTTGTGAATATACAAGTCTGTAAATATTGATGGTTCTTGGCAATAAAAACACATTCCTATCAATTTGACTCCAGGGAACAGAGAAATTAAACTAGATTTCCAAAGCTTTCCAACATTAATTAAATAATGAGATCAATTAGCAATGCCACTAAATTTTTAAGTGATCCTCATACATATAATCACATTGTCTCATATCTTCTTCCTTGTAGACATGAAGTTTGTCAGGGTAACCCTAGTAGAAGCAGAAGTAATCAGACTTTACATGTAGGAATCCACAGAAATGGGATTTTAAGGGTAGGAAATTAATGAACATCAACTGAGTTTCTTCTGGTGAAAGTATGTGATTTGTCTTATAAGTCTTAGTGCTACAAACGAAGAAAGTAGAATTGTTGATATTTCTCTGCATGATTGGCTATATTAGTCCAAGTAATAATGGCTTTTTACTCATTCAAAGCTCCTGTTAGCAGGACTGAAGCTTTTGCCTTCATATGTTTTATGGATACAGATTTTGAATTTGGATTTATATCACCTTTGCAGTGCACCATTGTTAAGAGGGCTGCCCTCAGATACATAAGTCTTCCAAGGGGTGTCAATTCACTTCTCAGATACATGAGTGTGTTTTACTAAGAGATCAGTGGGAGGTATAGGGCTGCCAAGCAATGCTGGGCTCCCACTTTGGCTGGAGGCTTTCAGGTGTCTCCACAAAGAAGATGGTCCAACCTGTGTTGCCTTTCCCACCTTCCTGTGAAGGACAATCAGGCAGAATTTTTTTTATGCAAAAGGACCTCTTCTCACTGTCTGGCATAGCTCAAGCTTCCTCTGCAGTCTTTCTGTTTTCTGCAGGCACTGAGCTCTTCTGCCCTGCACTTGGAGTTGCAGTTTTTTCACTTTCCTTGTGACTATAATGGGGAAGGGAGAAAATGAGAAGAGAAAATTTTGCTTGTTTGGAGTCAAGAAGCCAGTTGGTGGGTGCACAGATGGAGGGAAACGGAGCTGAAGTCTGTGTTTAAAGATGGAGAAAAAAAGCTAAGGCAGATGGGAATAGCAGCAAATAGCAGCAGCAATATCTTTGTAATGGTTTCAGCTCAGGACATCCTAGTTCATGCTGAAATCTAGGAGGAGAATTTAAATAGTGAGGGAGATTTCAGGGATTACAGGTTGAATACAGGTGTTATACAGGGATAAGAAACCTTTGTGGGAATTTGGGGTTAAGCCACAAAGAGAAGTTTCTAAGCATATACAGAAGCTTTAGCCTGGTCAGCAGACACTGTACTAAGGTCTTGACTAGATTGGAGCTTGGCCCCGGGTGCAGCTTGTAACAAATACAAATTCTGTTGTGCAAGTAGTGATCTCTGCAGTTTGTACTCTGGGTTGCCTTGGGTTGCTGTGAAATCAGAACCAATTTTCAGCCTAGAAAAGGATCAGCTTTGTGCAAATTAGAAAGTATCTGTTTTTGTCCAAAGATGTTGCTAGATGGGCAATTGTAATGAAGTGCTGAGAGCAGAATTAGCCTCTAGGAAGAGAATTAATCAAATGCCTCTGCAAATAAATTTGCTGGACTTCTGCAATAGTAGGCAACGTAGCAAGAGCTCTTTGAATTTACATTAAAACTACACTAATTCTTTAAACTAGTCAAATTTAATTGCATATTGTACTTTATCATGCAAATGGCTGTGTTTTCTTAATACATACTGGGGGAGAGAGGGAGAAAATTACTTCAGAACTTCCAATTAAGCATAACAGATGAGAATCAATGACATCTTGGAAATAATTTCAGTGCAGATAAGATTGGGAACATAATGTATTCGGTAACTCTTAACTTTCCAATATAAGCCATTAGAAGTGCAAGCCACATTACACATCCCAGGAATCTGTAAGAAATCTATTGACAGAAAAATATTCTCACTGAAGTTCTTTATATCGATTTCCATGTTTCATTAAATGCATTAAAATTCTGTTGGCAATGAGTGCTTCACTACTGCAGTGATGGGCATTCTATAAATGTGATAGAAAAATACTGATTTGGAGTCACTCCCTATCTGCACTTGCGTAATACCATGAACACATCCCTACATTTTATCTGCACTGGATGAAATCTGGTGACAGTGTAGTAACCTGGTGCTGCCTCACCTCGAGTACTGTGTGCAGTTCTGGGCACCACAGTACAAAAACGATGTGAAACTATTGGAGAGTGTCCAGAGAAGGGCTACCAAGATGGTGAAGGGCCTGGAGGGGAAGACATATGAGGAACGGCTGAGGTCACTTGGTATGTTCAGCCTGGAAAAGAGGAGGCTGAGGGGAGGCCTCATGGCGGCCTGCAGCTTCCTCACAAGGGGGAGTGAAGGGACAGGCGCTGATCTCTGCTCTCTGGTGACAGCAACAGGACCCAAGGGAATGGTGTCAAGCTGCGACAGGGGAGGTTCAGGCTGGATATCAGGAAGAGGTTCTTCACTGAGAGGGTTGTTGCGCACTGGAACAGGCTGCCCAGGGACGTAGTCACGGCACCAAACCTATCAGAGTTTAAGAAGCGCTTGGACTGTGCTCTTAGTCATATGGTCTGAATGTTTGGGCAGACCTGTGTAGTGCTAGGAGTTGGACTCGATGATCCTTATGGGTCCCTTCCAACTTGAGATATTCTATGATTCTATGATTCTAACCAACAGCTCAGTACATGTTCAGTCTACCTGTGTAACAGTGTGTAGTTCTGCTTTTTAATTTTTATCTCACACATGTGCTGAACAGAAAGAATTTGTCATTGATGTATTCATTGGAGAGGAAAAGTACTGAAATTATGACCTCTTTCAATTCACTAACAGTATTGATTTTCTAATGGAATCTGAAGTGAGTTTCAGTTGATTGACATCAAGAGGGAACGAAAGTTGTCACAGTACTGAAGGAAAAAAAGAAAATCATAACCTCATTCTGAAAGAGGTAGTGACATATTACAGCAGAGATGAGAGCACTAGTGTACACATTCCAACAGGGTTATGTATTCAGATTTCTGAAGAAAACACCATACCTCATATTTTTTCTAATGTATGGAACTTCCTTTCTCATTTGATGCTTGTTACATTGAGAAGGGCAACAGAGCTCCAATTATCTAGAAGGTGCTCTGTTGTCAGCAGCAGAATGATTCTCCTTCCATTTCCTTAGTTGGGAATGTGAATATTTACCTTTTCTGCAGTCAATACTTAAATTACGTCAAGTGATAATGATCATAATAAATATAATTTATTATTTTTTATATACTACTGGAAAGAACTTGTGGAAAACTTGGGGTATATTTTATGACATTTTAGTATCTTTACTGTAAAAATATCATTTCATAATCTATTTTTTCTATTCTTTTTATTAATTGTAGATCTTAAAACTGTCTTAAACAGAAAATTTCCCCCATTTTTCATAGCAATTCACAAAAAAATGAGGTTTTTTTTTATTCTTACTGTTTCCATTTTTGGAAACATTTTCTGAATTCAAAATATATTGTCCGTACAAAAACATTTTCAGTTAAGAAATCAAGAAATACAAGAACCAACAAGTATCAAATAAAAATAACAATTTTTAAAAGTCAAAAGAAAATATTTTCTTCTCCAAATTTTAAGGAATCTACTCAAAGCAATAAATTGAGAAGCACCACAATGAATGTCCATCAGAAAGCAGTTTTTAATGAGAAATTAACTAGTCTAAACAGGTGTTTTCAGTGAAAATGGCTTCAGCGGCAATGCAGCACTACTGAGTGAGCTACAGGCCTGTGACTGCACATAGCAGAAAGAGATGTTATTTACTGTAACAACCTGCACATTAAGTGCTGGTTTTAACTTCTGAACTCTGGCAGTAACACTGTTCAGAACTTTCATTCCTGGTAACAGCAAACCATTTGAATTAAAATACATGTTGCAAATGGCTGCTTTGGCTTATTCCCTGAAGTTCTCTTCCCTGGTCATGGGAGGCCTCCAGAGCTGAATGAACTTTCCCCATGGTTCAGAACGGGAGAAAGCTCTGGAAAGGGCTCTGGGAGTTTAATGAGCGCTGCGTGCGTATTTGTACAGTGCAGACATAGCTGTAGTTACCAGCATCCATCATTAACAAGTTCCAGTGCTCCAATTTAAAGAATTTTCACTAAAAAGGGACACAATCAACTGTTTTTTGTTGGCTTTTTTTTTTTTTGGACAAAAAGAAGACAAATGGAAAGTGTGAAGGTTAGTGTTTATCTTTGTTAACTTTCACCATTTATAAGTTTGTCATCTTAGTCTAAACTCTTTGTCTTGCCTCCCTCTAGAGTCAAAGAAGAGATGGAGGCATCGCCAGTAGAGATTCTTCCTACCTCTCCCAGAAGTGCCTAAGGATGCAATGACATGTATACTGGATGTGACTTTCTCTCTGCTGTGTCAAGATGGATTCTTGAAAACTAACTCCTACTGGGGGTGTAATGCCTCACAGTTAATTTTAGGTGTAGTGAACCCCTTGTAAGTTTATCACAATAATTTTTACTAAAATATTGTACTCTACCCTGGCTTCCCTCTAAATTATTCACAGAAATAGAGCTAGATCTTTGGGGGTGGGAGGTGGGGGGTGGGGTGTTGGGCGTAAAAAAGAAACAGAAGTCTCAGACCAAGCAAATCAAACTTTATCCTAGTTTTATCATTTGCTTATGGATTTGTGAATCTATTTATCTGTCTATATGTCTATTTTCTCTACTCAGTGTAACCAAAAGCCCTCAAGTAGCAGTATCTGGGTATACTATCTTCATGCACCTCAGTGTATGCACACTAAAACAATGTAACTGGATCATCAGAATCTGTGATTCTGGCTGCTCACCTACCAATTTTTTGCAAGGCCTTGAAAACAGCGTGGCTATTTTTAAAGGGCTGAGAGACAAAGCAAGCTTGGCTGCACTTGATTGCCTCAGGGAACAGTTCAAAAATATATTTTCTTTTGTGGCAAAACTAATCTAAGGCATTTTCGCCCTCACCTGGCCTGGCTAATCATTCTTATTCCACTACAGATTTTGCTGCCTCCTTTATGTGATGATACCAGTGTTTGTGCTGCATCATTGACAAAATAGAGTTTTTTCTGTCCCAGACATTTCAGTGATCATGGTTTCAGCAGTACACTCATGTGGTGGCACCAGCAGAATAGAGGGAGCAGAGTGGCTTGGGAGCAGTGTTCAGAAATCAGGCACCAAAAGGAGGATGCATTTTATTTGTCTTTGCTGCTGAAGAAGGATTAATGTTGTCATATACACTGGGATGCACGTATGATGCTTGTGACCCATTACCCTGCACAACTGGTCTGTCTAGGCGGGAAGGGACCTTTAATCTGAGGTGCCATCAGTCAGCTCCAGTTATACCTATCCTGTGGTTCCTAGAGATGGTATGTCTAGTTTCAGGGTGCCTACACACACAGGCTGCACACAGACACTCAGTCATAGTGACGAAACAACCTTCTCCCTCTTTAAATGAGCTCAAAAATTCTTGGATGATATCTTTAACCCAGAGATTTGTGGTTGGCTATATATCTTTTATCCAAATATATTTAATTTCATGCCATATCAGGCATCATCCATCTTTATGCAACCAGCTGACATAAACACCATAATGTGTTATGGTTAATTTGACAGAAATACAATCAGAGACTCACACTTGATCTGAATCCAGTCTGTCTTGCCAGAAGACCTGGAAGCGAATAAACCCAGTGTTAATAAACCAAGGCCTTTGTGCTGCCATTTGACCTCAACATGCTCTCAGGGGAATGAAGAATGAACTCCCAATTGACTCTACACAGCAAAATTGGCCAGCCCAGCCTGACCTCACTGCCGGGCCAGCTGCAGCCAAACTGAGTTCACTAGGAACCGCTGTTTTAGCTAGCAGCAGACTCATTAATTTGTCTAAACAATCAGCTGGATTACAGCCATAGCAGAAACAAAAATGAGACCAACTTTTATATAGTGAAAGATCTCCACAAGGTTACAAGTTGTTGTTTTTTAACAGCGATAAACCTCTTCCATTTAACCCTTGAGATTACCAGTCATACGCTAGCTTGCTTCTTCTCTTGTTGCAAACCTTTAAACCTGTTCTCGCCTGCAAGCGGCAGGGACCACTTTGGAAGCCGAGGTATTTCTTAAAGGGGAGAAATATGGGGAAGGAGAGAAATTCTATCATAACACCCGTCTGTGCTTCTTTAGTGTCTGGTATCCAAAAGTCCCATTACGCTGGCAAGACTCTGCAGTGCACAGTATATTCTGGCTGCTCTCCCTTTTGTCCTTGACAAGCCTCTTATATGTTGTGGGCCACAGGGACTGATGAAGAGATAGCAACATCAGTTTTATGCCAGCTGCAGATTTCTCCATTCTAGAGCAATCCTTTGCTGCACATTAAGGGCTGCTTTGAGGTCCCTTTATGTTCCTCAGGTGGGTGGACTTCAGCACAGGCTTGAGCCTGGCCCTCAGAAAGCTTTGCACGATTCACGCTCTGTGATTTGTGTCTGCTTGAATAGATGTTGTTTGGCTACAATCCTGCATTCAGTTTGAAAGTTCAGTCTGAATTTTGCCTTCATCTCCCTGTTTGGTTGTGACTGTGTCCAAAGTCTAATTTAACAAACCCTATTTTGCTCTCTTTCTCTGACGCTCGTTTAACTCCCGTGCTTTAACACTGAAGCCTAGACCACAGTGAGGTAACTAAGGAGAGAATGGAGCTGATGTTACTGGCTATGAGAACCTTGTATATTAAGTGATTGTACAACAAACTACCTATGAAACATTTTGGCTGTTGTTGCTGCAACTAGTAAAGATAACTGTCATCATCAGACAGTACTTAGGGGATCTATTCCTTTTAATTAGGAATAGTCTGACACTTTATTAAAAGTGTTCCATAAATCTCTTTATTTGCAATAATTTATGATTCTTTCCTATCTCACTCATCCAATGTGCAGTCTGCATTATACCCAGGGAAAATATGAAAAGCTTTTTTCTGTCAACAAAAGGAATGTGTATCCTTGCAGTACAGTGCAATGAAAAAAAAAAAAAAAAAAAAGAATATAATTTCAAAGTGGTAGAGAAAATTCTAGTATTTTCATATGTTTACAGTTGTGCTGTAATTCCTCTTTTTGGTTTTAAAAATGACTGCAGTATATTGAATCAGAAATGTATTTGCTGCTTCCTAAAGCAGCTGGGCACATCCCATAGATTAAGAACTTTCCAGTTGAAGGAGCTAATCCTGAAAAATCCTTTATACACAGTATTTTTGTTAGTGTGAGACATTAAACTCCTTATTAAAGTGAGGCATTTGTGGAAGAGATAGACTGGACAAAATAGTGATGTGGAGATTATGAAGGCCTTGAATATACTCGAAAGAGTATATTCAAAAAAGTAAGAACTGATCTTGATCCTGATCCTGATCTTGAGGGCTTGGATGGGGGAACAGCTAAGAGAAGTTATTACTAAAGTGCTTGCAGTAAAGTTAGAAGTGCCTAGAATAACATAGAAGGATTTAAAATATAAAAGAGAAAAATAGATTCTCCTGAACAAAAATATAGAATGAGATGTGTTTTCAGAGCCAAATTCTTGGTATGCCTTCCTTCATTGTGTCTACAATCATTCTAGGTACCATTAGCTGCTGGGGTCATTTTACTCCATAATCCTTTTGAAGTTTACGTCATTTGGTAAGTGAAGTGCTTGAATGCTGACATAAATCAGGTACTTTACCATTATTAGCACATCTCTCATGGACACAAACAGCTGAAGTTACACACAGGCTGACTGTGCAAGTGCCACCAAAGAGTAAAAATTTGAGCCTGTGTCTTTAAAATACAGGCTGTTTTTTATTTTGTTTTGTTATGTTTTCTTAAATGGAAAATAAGGCCTTACAAAATTGAGAATAAGACATAAGTTTCATCTGAAATGGGATCCTGGAAAAGTACCAGAACACAGGAGAATTACAGCCCGTGTCTCTGGCACCAGCAGGCCAGCTCACTTAATTTGCTATGTCTTCATTTCCCCATTTTAAGTAGAGTTCTTGAGTCCTTAAAATTAACCAGATATCTAGACAGGATGGGTATTGTCAGACCTGTCAACTGTATTATTAATTTTAATTAAATGTAGTTCTGTGAATCACAGAGTCATACAATGGTTTGTGTTGATAGGTACCTTTAAAGTTTGAAGGTTTGTGTTGCCAGTCTTAGATTCCACAGAAAAGATTTTGCTTGTTGGTCCAACCCACCACCTTTCTGGCAAACATTAGGCTTTGAAAGACAGTTCAATAGAATAGAGTAAAAGTCTATCTGTCTCATCTCTGACAATGACCAGTAGAGTAAGAGCAGAAAAAAATGGCTAGCTATACCTCCCTGTAATACATCCCCAGGTTCCAGTTACGTCTAAGGGTCTTCTGAGTTACATGTGGTATCTTTGTTCTTAGTAGCTTGTGATGGATGTCTCTTCCATGAATTTGTGAAGTCCTCTCTGTGTTACCACATCCTGCAGCTGGGACTCAGGCAGTTTAAACAGTAGCCACGTTAAAAAAAAAAAAAAAAAAAAAAAAATTGCCTCCTGTTGATTATTTTGAACATATCATCTTTCAATTTCATTTGATTCAGCTATTTTTTTCATATAACAAGAAACAATGAGCAACCACTCCTTCTCCATTTACCCACGTCATTTGTAATTTTGTAGATTTCTGTCAAAGCTCCTTGATTTGTTTCATTGCTCATAAAGAAATGTTCCAAACCTTTGACCTTCTTTCTCCTCTCTGAACTTTTCCTAGTATCACTCTGTGCTGCTTGATATGAACAGGACCAGTTCCACAATACATTTCAAAATGTAATCACAACATTGAGTAATGGCATAAGAATTTTTATTCTTATTTTATTTTTATTCTTTGTTTTGTATTACTTTCCCAGTAATTCCTATGATATTCATTGGGGTTTTTTTTGTCTACTATTGAGAACTGTCTTGATGTTTGAAAAGATCTGTTATTGTAACCAAAAGTTTTTTTTCCTGAATGGAAATAGGTAGTTAAGTACCTACCATCATAGATTTTTTTTCCCCTTGTGCATCACTTCACATTTATTACATAGAATTTCTTCTGTCATTCTATTGCCTGCTTGATACCATGACATTTCTCCCAAGCTCTTTGCAATCAGTTTTCATTTTTATTACCCTGAATAATTTGGCATTAACATTAGTCTCCTCATTCTCCTACCTTTTTCATTTCTGTATACACGGAGCATAAAAGACCCAACAAAGATCCCTGTGATCTATGACTTCCCTCCATTGTAAAGCCTAACCATTTATTCCTTCTCTTTTTTTATTACCTGTTAACTTGTTGTTAATCTATAATAATCTATAATAATCTCTCTCCCAGGCAGCTAATTTCTTTAAGAGCTCATGATGGCAGCTGCCCCCAGATTTATCACAGAGTAACGGAGGACAATACTTATCCGCTTTATAAATTGCTTTCACATCTACAGATGAGAAATGCTAGATATTAATATTTGTTACAAAATCTGTACTGCTTTGCCTTAGATAAAAGATGTTATGAGAGACGGAACTGAAGGAATAGGAGTTTGAGGATTGCATATTATTTTGAGAGGAAGGCTGGATGCTATACAAAAATCGGTGTCATACCAATCTGAGCCTGAGGTTTTTTGAGTTTTCGCAGAGTTATTGCTTGACTAATTTCTCTGTGTGTAAAATGTGCTTCCAACTGTGACTCTGTCAGGGTTAAATAAATGTAGGTCTGGTAGCTTATCAAAAAAGGTGCCAAAGAAAGATGAATCTTTGCTAGGCTGTGAGTACAGGTCTTGACAGATTTGTGTATTAAGTCCCCAGAATCTTCAGTGGTTCAGTCATCTGACTTTTTGTTGAGGGATTTGATGTCTGCTGTTTTTTTTTTATTATTATTTTGCTAGGAAGTGACCCACTAACAGTTTGGAGATAGAACAGCCAGAAAAAGAAAAAGAGGGGAACAGAACGTCTGTGGTGCAGAAAAAAAATATTTTTTGGCACATAAATTTATCTCTACTTTATTCCCAAATAATTTTGAGCATTGCCTTCTCCAAGTTTTGCCATCTTGTTCCATTTTTAGTAAAGGTCACACAGATTTTCCCAAAGTAATTTCTTTAGCTATGTAACATAACATTGGATTAAAAATGAAAAGTGGGTCAAAAGGCAACTATCAGAATTTTTGCCTAACTCCATAGCTCAGGTTAGGCTTGACCAAAGTTAAGATCTGAACCAGCTGCTCCTGAAGTTAGCTGGTATCATTCCACTGATTTTAAGAGGAGACTTTTCAGGACCTTGATGAGCAGAAATACATTTTATAAATTACCTCTGAAATATTGCACAAATAATATGGAGTCGGGATGGAGTGACAGAGTAAACAAAAGTGAATGTGACTACAGTGGCTGGCAGGACTGAAATCAAATGTGAGTAATAATTGAGTAGTATAGAGGAGATTGGGGAAGATCTGATTTTGCTGTTCTTTTAATTATCATTCATTATATTCAAAATACTCAGGGAGAGTATTTAAAATATGAATTCTATTTGGACAATGCCCCTGTGAAGAGATGCAAAATATTCATTATGAATGAGCAAAGAGTTTTAATACCTTGCTATTAGAATCTAAATCTCTCAAATCACTGTTACAACTTTTTGCAGCTCCTTGGTTTTGTTTCTTATTGGTGTTAAGCACAGCTAAAGGGAAGGGACACCCCATTGCTGTTGCACTGGCAGTGTGCAGTGCCCTCTCAAAAATTCCTGTCCTCTGCTTTTGCACCATGGTCTCAGCAAAGATGGGGTATAAAAATCAGTGGCCTGGACCATCTATGAGATTGAAAATGAAGCCTCTGGATGCAAAGAACCCAAAAACTCAGAGCAGTGTTTGAAACAAAACTCAAAAGACCTTCAAAAGCAGAGTGGGCAAGAATGAAATTGATGTTCAAAGTCATAAGGTAATAGGGCCAACCTGTGCATTTCCCAGCTGCTGTAATACATCTCCTGCTGCAGTGCATGGACATTGGAGCCAGTTGCAGAGGGGGGCACAGAGAGGCCCGTATTAACACATAAGTCCAGCTCTGACTCTGAGCACTTCCCTTTGCAATTTAGAAGAGATTTGTTACTGCTACGTGCTGTCAGTCTTTGCAAATGCAGAGCAGTACTGTCATCTTCAGTGCTCCTGACTGCAAACACAAGTTTTCATTTAGAGTCACCCCACAGGTCTCCATAGACCTTCACTTGGTCTAAATTGTTGATGAATAAAGTAGTGATTATAATAGTGATTTATAACACCTTTTTTATTATTATCCTAATTAGCAACTTGGCTTATTTATAAACACATATGTTTACAGCTCTGTGAAATGTCTCTAAAAGCTTATCATGTTTTGTCTCTTCTAAACATTACTTTAAAAATATATTTTTCAGGTTGAATCCTGACAAATGATATCTTGAAAAAAAAAAAAAAGATATTTTAAGGTCATTAAAATTTATCTAAATACTATCCAGATTGGCTCATCTTTTCTGGAATTAGGTGTAATTAAACACTGTGAATTGAATGTTAAATTCAATAAAAAGCTCTCAGTAAGTTAATGAAAAATCATTTTTACCAAGTGGAACAGAAACCTATAGACTCAAAATACATACACTCCTTTTCCATAAACTTGATCTAAAAAGCAGTTCCTCTCTTCAACTATTAAAAAGATTTAAAACAGAGAATCCAGTTAATAAAAATCGGGAAACTCTGTGAAATTACATTGTATATTTTCCCAATGTAAATAATAGATTTGTCCACTCAAATACTTGATAAATTTTTGATCATTAGAAACTCCCTTGTATATAACTAGTAAGCACAGAAAGCTATTTCTATGGATAAATCACATAAGAGGCCTGAGATATCAAGACTAGATCATTCACTGGGTCTTCATTTCTTCAGTGAGGAAAAAGCAACAACAATAACAGCTTTGCAAGTGGTTACAATTCTGAGACGGAAATTTGTGCATTCAGATTATCATAAAGCATGAATCACACAGATCTCATTATGTGATTATGCAAATACACATTAATTACACAATTACAAGCATCTATGGTGATGAAATATGATTAATTATATGACTTGCTTCAGTTGCTGAATGCAATGCCATTAGCTACTAGAGGTCCAGAGATGTGCTTCTTTTTTTGATTCACTGACATTTTAATATTATGAGGAAATTATAAATTATTGTAACAACAGATGATAAAAGCAGATGGAATAAACTTAAATGAAGCCAAGATGATTTACACAGCTTTAAATTGAACAGTTTGTGTATTTATCCAGCTATAAATGTTTTGCTCCGTGATCATGAATTCTGTTTGGAAAGAAAGTTTCCAAAAAACAATGACATATCTGGAAAAGATTCTTTAAATGTGTCTTAAAATGGTAAGCTGTACTGAACCAAAAGTGATCAGTGGAAGGTAATGTAGGGCTCCCAAAACGTAGCTGTACTTGTCCATTTAAGGAGTAAGGGACAGACATTGCTGGCTGGAGCCTCTGTGAGTGTAATCTGACTTACTTGCCTTAAATATCCAATGGGATAGGCACTTTCAGGAAGCCATCTATCACACTTGTCTCAAACATCCCTCTCAGGACAGATGAAGGACTTTCTGGGGAGCATACCTCTTTCTGTTGATTACAGGAGGAGCCTTGATCTTTGACTTGAAGGTGGTGCTTAGAGTAGAGGTGATTAACATCAGAAGAGATGAATCCTACCTGCATGTGATACAGGACTAGACCTCGTGCTTGCAGGAGCACTGGGTAGGTATGATATCTCCCAGTCAATTCTCCAAAGAAGTAGTTTGTTCTCTTCACTATAACTTATCCCACTGTGTTTTGGATATGGGTCTCAAACTGTGTGCAATCTGCTATCTTGCCTGGACACAGCTGCTTTGATAGACCTCACGTGTCCAGTCTCCTATGAGTGCTGGGACTAATGCATCATGATTGCTACTTGCAAAGAATGACTGAGGCTTTCCCCTGTCACTTCGCAACCTCTTGGGCCCAGTGCATGGCTGACATGTCTGGTATGAAAACTTTTGCTTTTCACCAATACTCAGCTCTTCTGTCTGACACTGGCACATAGTTCTCCTGACTGATGAGGAGAACAAAGTCTGCTGCTACTCAAACTATGTTGTTGTCCTCTGGCTCAGTCTTGCTCCACCTGGACCAGCAAAGCCAAGTGATTTCTGTTAATCTACCCCTCGCCTTTGCATTTGTAATGAAACAGTTATTGCAGAGCACGGGTTCTTAATATCCAGCTTGTAAAGAAACCTCCTCTTCCCCACATCACACAATCACTTCATAAAAACAAATTGTAACTCTTACTTCTAGCCAGCATTGAAGGTGTCATGGCAAAGAATCTGCAATTTTTAACTTAGAAACTATTTTTAAAATGCAGGAAAGTACACTAGTAGGTCTAGTAAACTTCAGATGAAAGCAGAAGGAGAAAAGGTTGCCATTACCTAGTCTCTGTTCTCTATTTTTTCACTTCCAATTAAATATCTGATTATCTTTTCAGATTTAAAAATGAGCTACTTTTGAAGCACTAGGATGAAGCATCTCAAACTTTGATTAGAGATGTAGGTATTCCAAGAAGCAGTAAACCTGAGATGTGTATTTTTATATCAACAACGAGAACATCTCAGCCCTAAAAATCAATTTATTTTGCTTGTTCAGAATATAGATAATTGGAGACATTCTAGAAAATACAGGTATTAAAAAGTAAATGGCTCCTTACAATTGTGTGGATTATTTTTAAAAAGGAAATAGCCTTCTAAAAGAATGCACTGATTAGAAAAGACAGCTTGCGCAGACGTGCTTGAAGTCATCCTCATTTCTTGTTCAGAAATAAAAAATGTCTTTCTGAAAACTAACTTACAATTGTATTCTTTAAACATTTGCTGTTGGCCTTAACCTCATTCCACTGAAATCATTGGTAAAAGTCCCATAAACCTCATAAGAGAGTAGTGCTGAAGCAATACTAAATGCTTTAGAATACGTCAGTTTACAATGTTTATCTTTCTTGGTGGCAAACTTCTAGAGCTTTTCTCTGAGGTCACTACTAATTAGAAGCTGGCATTACTCTGAAAAATCACAGAACATTTCCTCCACACTGCAGACACATAAAAAATATTGTTCATTATCACACATTAACACAGTCGCTTCTCATGAACACCATCAGTACTAGGAGGCACTTAACAAAAATATATGTCCTTTTCTTCATAGCTTTCCTCTTGTGGCAGGAGATGTGACTTTTCACCAGCTTCTTCACTGTTTTAGAGGGACCGATAAAAGCTGCATGTCTTCCACTGAAACTCTGAGGGAAGGTTCCTTTTTGTGTCAAAATAACAGAAGCATTTTCATGGAGAAGCAGTAACTTATTAGATATACTTACTACAGAAATCACAGGCTTTCACTTAGTGAAAGATGTCTGTAAAACTACTTGAGGAGGCTCTGTGCTAATACTAGGGACTGCCCAACTCCGTGGCTCACATGCCAGCTGCTTTCCCAAACACAGTACAGCAGATCAGCTGTGCCCTTGTGGTGTTTCAGGGACTGCAATACAGGAAAACTACAGGGCGTATGTTTCCCACTTAGCTGTAATCTGTAGTTAATTCTTTTTTTAGGTGCTGGTTTATCCAGCCAGACATGAGAAGTGGAGTAACTCAAGCTTCTATGTATTAACTGAAATCAAAGAAGTGGAGAAGTAACCTAAAAATATTTGTAGACATTATTTTACAATAGCAGTTACTAACAGCTTCAGTCAGCAGCTTATTAATATATTTCTAGAAGGCAGTAACAATTAAATACTTACAATGTAAGTAGTATTTACAACCTTAACAATGTGTGTATCACACACAATAATGGTTTCTGTCTCAAATGAATTTCAGGATAAATAGAAGGAGATAAGGAGCATGGTTTTCTGCCAGAGCCAGCCAACAGAGACCTGCTGGATACCAGCTTGTGTCAGACTGCAGCTGGGGCCAGCACACATGTTAAAGACCTGGCTATATAGCTCTATCCCAGCTGTGAGGATGTTTCTGTCAGAAACATCAGAATTCTGATCAGAATTCCCATAGAGCTGTGCAAGAGATGCATGAAGCCAGGACTTGCTAGGACTCCTCTGCCCGATGCTGGCAGAGCGCTGCAGTCCCAGGGTGTGCTCAGGCAGGTGGAGGGGCTGCGTGGGGCAGGGAGGACTGGGGTGACATGCCCGTAGTGCCTGCAGCACCGGGTCAGACCTGAGAAGAGGCGTGAGGCTCCTGCTGGGGCTTGGCAGCTGGGCATGGGCAGGAATCCACCTCGCCTTGAGAGGTGTTCTAAGCAACCCCTCACTCTCTCCCAGCCTTTTCTGGATGAGTTGTCAAAGAAGGAATGGGGCTGTATGAGAAACAGCTGGGGGACCTGGCAGTATTTGGGGTGCAACCTAGCCTGCAGATCTGATTTCTTTCTACAAAGCATGGATTGGATGCTCGTATCATAGGAAAACCTCTAGATCCATGATGCCTCTGAGCACTCAAACAGCAGGTGAGAGTAGAAAAGCAGCCCCAGAACAGGTTAAAATTTTCAGCTCTACCTAATTTACTCAGAGAAGGGATGGATGCTGCACTTCCAGTTCTCATGCCTGCCATCCTCTGACCCAGAAAAATCAGTCATCTTCACACTGCCTAACCATAAATACCCAGCTGGCCAAGTGGAAGACTGGAAGTATCATGTCCTGACACATGTGAACTTGAAAGCCAGATTTGCCAGTTGTTTTTATTTTCATCCTAAAGTATTTTCCCCATTAATAAAAACAAAACAAAACAAAAAACTGTGAGGAAAAAAAAAAAACATTTAGAAGATGATCATGGAAGAGTGTATATATATATGGGGGGGAGGGTGTATAAATACATAAATATATATTTATATACAAGCTAAAGCAGAAGTCAACATTCCTCATGAAAATTCATCTGTCAGTTCGAGAAGTAAATGAAAGTTCATCTCTCCTCTTTATTTGAAGTGAGTGCTATGAGCCAGGTTTAGTTCATATTTTCAGAATTTATAACACTGTGATGCTTGCCAAAATTCCTTAATTAGATCAGAAGAGAAGCAAAACTGTCAGATGCAATAACAGAGTACAACAAAAGAATAAAATATTCTGGGGTTAATTGGATAAGTTCATTCAGCCAGTTTTGCCAGGGTACTTTTCTACAATGATTTGCAGACTAATAATGGGGATAGGGTTTTTCTCAGTAATAGTAAAACAGATTCCTCAAACACATTTCATTTACAAGACCCCAGAAATTGTTTATAACCAACATAAACCAATGATCAATATCCTCCTTCCCACAGCACACATAAATTGTGAACTTCTCACAAAAAACTCAACTGCTTGGTTAGTGATTTGGGTATGTTACTTGCATTAGAACTTCATGGCAAGTGCTGCTGGCTGAGTGCTGCAGCGAGGCTGAGGCCCAGCGAGATCTCTAGTTACACAAACTATTCAAGTCTCCAGGTCTTCAGAAGAAGCTTGCACCACTTAGAAGGACAGAAAAAAGAAGATGCTAAGCTCAAAAACTAGGCTGTAAATAACGTTTCTTCTGATTCCCCCACTTATTTAGAGAGCTCAAATAACATATGACATTCAGGATGTTTTTCTTGATATAGTAGATTAACATGAGCATTTCTAAGAAACAAAGAAAAAATATTTGTAACTTGTCTGGTTTTATGTGAGTCTTTTTTGGTAATTGTATTAGACTTTTTCAGTAGTTTGTCCACTTTTTTATATGTTCAGTGCTGTAGGGACACATGTGGAGTGAGAGCAGGACATTTGATCCCTAGGGGTATTTGACAACAGGAGAAAAACAAACCTTGCAACTTTATGAAGCAGGAGGCCAAAGCCAGCATGTACATTATTTTAAAGAGGCCCTTCCAAACTGTGAGCTGAGTACCAAAAATGTCACCCAGCTATTCTGTAAATGACTTGCCTTTTGTTAAGCCCCAGCACAGCTGGTCAGGATGAATTCTGCTAATGTGGTGCTCTACCAAATCTCCCAGCCACAGGGGAAGGTTATTTCTTTATGGAAGAATGAGCACTGAGATATTCTCTTTTGAAAGGAAAGAATAGAGAAGTCTCGCCATTTGATCTGAGTTTTATCCACTGACACAATAGCTAGCACTCACATCCACTATCGGGAAGTTAACAAGTAATTTAAAATACACCCTATGCAGTTCACCTACTAATGCAAGTATTTTAGAAAAATTTCTAGAGCCTAAAAGTATTTTGAACACCACATGATGGTGTTCATTCAGTATGATTTCAGCAGTTATTTGGCAAGGATTTGTTCAGAAATAGGGAGAGGTGATCTTCTTCTTCCAGAGATCCAAACAGCCTTTCATCGTTCAAAATACTTTCCTAACAATTAGGTAATAGTACAAATGAGATCAAAGTCACATCAAGCCCTGCTAAATTTTATAAGACAAAAAGCAAACTCAGAGAAATTATTGCTAGCTACATCCCAATGTAGGGATATGAGCACCTGCCTGAGTAAGAGTTAATGTACGGCTGGAAATGAGCGGAAGGAATCCACTTTACTGTGTTTCTGCGTTCAAAAGCAACTTTGGTCTCACCTCAACACTGTTGACACTACTGCAGCTGCACACTGCTCCAGGGTATCCTTTTATTTTTGTAGTGTGTCAGAAAAACTTTGTCTCAGTGGATGCTCCAGCTGTCCCTTGTCCCTGTGCACACCCATGTAGAGGATCTCAGAGTCCTGCTGCTCCTGAGACGCCCCCAAGTCCTCCTTTTCTCTGGTGACACAATGGAGGACCTTGTGTAGCCATGGTAGATGCTACATGTGGCCTTTTCTAACTATAGGCTCATTTAGCAATGAGCTCCTTCTAGGAAACATTTAATTAAGCCAAGCACAGCACTATCAGTGAAAATGGAAAGATTAAATATTACATACTGATACTCACTAGCCTAGTGTCTTTATGAACTGGAAAGGAGAAAAAACTGCACAGGGTGGCCCCCCAGAGAGAATACTGAAGAATAGGGCTGTCCTTTTATATGACAGGATACACGAGGCACATTACGCTCTTTGCCAGACCTTGATACTGTGACCCGCTGTTGCAAGCAAAATAGTCTCGACTCGGGAATTTTCAGTTAATTTAACTTATTGCCAATTAAAATAAACTTTTCCTTACTGATTCAGGTATTGAGAAACAAAGAAGACATAGACAATTAAACAAGCACTTAGGGAAATCACCTTTCTTCCTCCTCCTGCAGGTCAACTTCTATCCAGCACCCCTCCTCCTCATTCCTAGTCTCTGCTTGCCTTATTTTCACTGCATTGTGCTCCATCCTTCCCAATCCCATTAGTGATGCAATGGGCAGTG
This sequence comes from Anseranas semipalmata, assembly GCA_013399115.1. Lineage (NCBI taxonomy): Eukaryota > Metazoa > Chordata > Aves > Anseriformes > Anseranatidae > Anseranas > Anseranas semipalmata. Next base: position 399,231 of record VXAA01004924.1, on the reverse strand, counting down.
CAGGAGGTCCATGTCAGTGTGTAATGGTTTCTTTATGCCAGTGCCTGCTTCTTGCTCCTGTCATCCCTTGCTCCTCATTTGTTATTGCTCTCAGCCCTGGTGTAGGTCATCCATGGACTGAAGTCCTTCAAGGTGTCCCTATCCCAGTGTGAGTTGCCACAGAAACAGTCCTCTCAGAGCCACATCCCTCCAACATGGAGCACCACCCTCCATGAGTGCATCTCCAGCTATATCCCCAGCAGTGTCCCCTTCCATATCTCCTCCACATTATTTCTCCTCATGTGTCCCCTTTTTGTGTGTCCTTTTGTGTCTCCTCTCACATCTCCTTGTGCCTACTCCCATGTGTCCTTTTGCATCTTCTTTCATGCCTCCTAACAGGTCTCCTATGTTGTCTTCTGCCCCGGTGACTCTCCCTCTTTCCTAAGCATGCCCATGCAGAGCTGCCACAGGCTCCCCTGTCTGGATCCAGTTTTGGTTGGTAGTGGTTTTTTCCAACATTTTGGAGCAATCTGAAAACAGCTGTGACCAGTCTGGGGCAGTTCATGGCCCCTCCCACAGGTCACCCCATCTACACACCACCACATATGCCCCAAACACCTGCATTTGGGATCAAAAATGAAAACGGCATAATGGAAGGGGCACCCTGCATCTTAGCAAAGACACAGGAAAATATTTTCTACATCAACTGTCCCTTCTGGGTGGATTGCAAATGTAATATTAAAACCAGAGTAATCTTTTCCCCACTCACTTGCTTACTAGCTCTATGCTACAGAAAGTGACAGGTGCTACACAACATACAAGTTTTCACATATTCATGCCTCTCAGCATAAACCACAATCAGTTCAGAATCGCTGATTCCTCTTAGAAAGATATTTATGCCTGATTGTAATAAACTCTTAGAGCCTAGCAAGCACAACAGAGGATGTTCAGGCTGCTCAGCAGAGCTGCTATGGCTTGTATTTATCAGACTGGGACTAAGCTCATACTGTGCAAATTGCTGAAGCCAGTGTATACCTGAATCATGGAAATTAGAGGAGGAAAAAAGGCTGTATGGTCGGTTTGCTCAGGTGGTCTCAACCCAAAGCTGCAAACAGACTGACCGCCAGACATAGGAGGGTTCCCTATATGGCTGCTGCTGCAGAGCACATCCCCCAGGAAGATGAGGGGACTGAAAATTACCAAATCGTTTTGCAAGCCAGGATTTAGACACCAGGCATATCATACCCAAACTTGTACCTGAAACATGAAGAGACCTCAAGAAATGAAATAGGTTGAGTGATGTGAAATTTAACAGCATGCAGCACAAGATCATGCACCAAGACCTAACAAGAATTTCTGAAATTAAGGAGAAGCTCATCCTCCCAGCAATAATGGAGGAGGTGAAAGACCTGTGACAGGCAGAGCTGGGGTCATGGCAAGCCGTCAGTACAGTGGTGCCATCAAATAAAAGCAGTGATCCCAGGAAGCATTAAGCAAGGTCTTTCTTCTGGGAGAGAGACTTATTACTGCCTCTGCACAGGACCCAGTGTGGTCTCATCAGGAATGTGGAACACAACTGTCATTGCCTCTACTCAAGGGAAATTGAACTCAGTTGCAATACACACAAAGGAGGGCAGCAAGGAGGACCAGGTGTATGGGTAGACAATACAATACAAGGCTGAAAGACCTTCACAAAAGTGGAGTTTAAAACTGAGACATGCTTTTTTTTTTTCCTGTATGTATCTGTGGAAGACAAACAGGAAGGGTTTTGGAAGGGATGGAGGAAGGAAAGGAGGATCAAGGGAAAGAAAAAAGATATATAAAATCAGGGGTAATATTTGGAGGAGAATAAATGTACACAAACAGCCCAGGAATGGAAATTAAAAAAAGTTTTCTATTTCAGAAATGATGAAACATCTTTTCAGTAGGAGTAAAAGGTGTAAGAAACATATGTGGTTTTAAGATGGTTCTTGATAAATTTATGAATGCGATTGCACATCCCATGCCAGACAACAGAATTTTTGGTTCACTGACTGCTGGAAATCTCTCCAGTCCTATTCATTGAGCTGTTTTTATTAAATATACCATATATCTAGACTAAAATATCTGTGATGTGTTACTGTTTTACACACTATTACGGTCTCCACAGGAGTTCTTTTTCAGTTTTAATTTAGTAAAAAAGAAAAAAAATAAAAGAAGAGATTAAAAGGGTATACAAATGTATATGAGAAAAGATAAACACATCTCTGAGAAAGATTAAAAGCAATGGGTATGCAAAACTAAGGAAAAGTAGGTTGAAGAGACAAAGAATGCACAAGTACTTAACAGAGCACTGTAAAGAGAGTAAAGATCAATTATTCTCATTAGTCAATGAGGTTGATCAAGAAATACTAATAACCAAATTAAAATGCAGCAGGGAAATTTTGTAACTAGGGGAACAGTTGCATAATGGAACAACTTGCCAGTGGAGGTTACATCTGATGATATTCAAGGCTATTTTAAGAATAATGAAATCCATCCACCAATGATTCAGGCTGATGGACTGAGACGACCCAAGAAGTGTCTCTTCCACCGCAAACAATTCTATTCTTCTACAAGCACACCAATGCTTAGTAGGAGCTGCACTTCAATGAAATGTTTCAGTTCATTTCTGAGAAGAAATTATGTTATAATAAATATTAAGTGGAAAGATAGCTAACTGTTATTCCCAATTAGTAGAAAATTAATGGTGTTTCAGTTATCTACATTCTGGAACATTTCTATTCATTTTCAGCTAAATCTATTCATCCTACAGTTCATCCAAGAAACAATTATTTTCAAAAGCAAATTCAGACTTCTCTCATGTCTAGCATTAGAACAAGCTGTTGTATATAAATATCTCATATATTATACACGTGTTTAAGAAACAGCAAAGAATCCCACTGCTTTCTTCTAATATAAGGGAATATCTGCATTCATTCATTGTTTGCGTGTTAGTTGTTATAATGGTCCTTGTATGTTTCCTATTTAATAGAACTGGCACAACACACACTACTTCCAAATATATAGCCAGTGTTTCATTCCCAGTGACACAAAGTCCAATTAAGATTATTTTCATTTGTGCTCTTCCTTGTTACTCCTTTCCTCTATAGATTCTCCTATCTATACATTGAAAATATCAATCAAACATCAAACTTAATGGAATACATCTAAGAAATCACCAGAATAATTGCTTTTTCCCTGATCATTTAAACAAAATCACATTAGTATTTCTTAAAAAAAAAAAAAAAAGTTTAAGTTCTATGGACAGAAAGTTTTGTAGAACTGACATCAAAGTGCAACAGTGAAATATTCTCAAGATATTGCCATGGTGTCCTAAAGAGGAGATCAGATCTTTTAGTCCCAGCCCTGCACTGGGAAATTTGAAGAAAGAGAACCCATTTCTAGAGGTAAAGCTGCTGATTAAGAAGAAGCTTTCAGCTGAAAGGGAGAAGTTGAGAGAGAAGCAGGATGCTAAAAACAGGTCTAGCTGAAGTTGCATATAGGGGTCTGCTGAGGCAGCTGGTCTGAAGGATCAGGGCCTTATCAGTTATTTTGTGTAATATAAATGCACTGCAGGATATAGGTGTTATCTGTGGGATATTTCTAGCATGAATGGAGCAGCTCAGAGTGTGAAGTAAACTGCCCTACTAAAAATGATGTGATCTCTCTCCTTGCAACAGAGCAAGCCCAACTCCCTTGCTCTTTGTACATGAGAACAAATGCATGCAATACAAGGCAACATTTCCTTCATTCTTCTCTTGCATGGCCTTTACTTCAGTCCTGGACACTAGAGCTCATGTAAGATTATCATGATCCAGAATCCAATATTAAAAATATTGTTTACATATATTTTTGTCAGTGGAGTTGTAGCCCTACACAGATCACAGCTGCGATAGTTAGCTGTTGTACTTTCTATTGCTTTTCCATTACCCACTCAGGATAAAAGATGAGTCTTCATGCTGTCTAGACCAAATGGAGAAGTGACTTTACATGGATCAGTGAAAGTGACACACAAGCCGCATGGCTGTGTTGTCAAACACTGTCCATGGAAGCACATGCTGCACGTGTGTGAAAAGTCTTCCACTCTCAGCATGATTATTGTAATGCTCTGGGAAAACTGCTTTTGATGGACTGACAGATGTTATATGACAGGTGAATGAAGCAGGTGTAGAAACAATAATAGCACAAAATTTCTGTAAAAATCTCTTAATTTTGTTTTAGCTTTTATAAAACACAAAAATACAGAAAGTGAAAAGGTAGCTGCAACAACACTTTCAAAAGGATCTGTCAGAGTTATCCAGAGTATTGTCTAAAAAATGCCATGCCATCACAGAATAAAACAAAAAGGGTTTTGTGTAGTGGTATGTTTGCTCTCACACATTTGATTTCACATTTTGATTTCAGCAAATAAAATATCCTTAACTTGATTTTGCCACTTTGCCTAGAAAGAGTTATAAGGAAATAACAAACAATATTAAAGAGTTAAGGTTTAAGAAAAGATTGGATCTGTTCTTTTTTAGTGAAGAATATGTGTATTGAAGAGTTGGTACCTTGTGTGTTTGTGCTTTAGCAAATCTGTATTAGGAAAAGAAGATGAGGATATACTGTTCCGTTTTCAAATCCTGCATCTCTTGGTTTCTTAAAGCTTGCAGAATGCATTATGCCTATTGCTACCCCAAATGCAGCAGTGGAATTTTTTTTTATTTTTTTTTTTTTGTATAAACAGACAGACAGACAGAAAAAAATAGGAAAGTGACCTTCAAAATAATGATCTTGACTTATGTATGCAAAAAAAATTATAAATTATTTTTTAAAGTATTTGTATGTACCATTTGAAATAATATATTTAAGCTAACAATAACTGAATTGCATATTAGAGGACAGTTGAAATGTCTACCTGAGGAAAAATGCATGGTTTACTTAAGAAAAGGGTGTTCTCCTCACATATGTCTTAATGCAAATCCTATTCATTGTTCTTCTGTCCCTTTTCTCCATCCAAGAAGTACTGCCACCTTAATTCAGGAGAAATTTCAAAGCAGACATGTAAGCTGATCTTCTGTCTCTTTCTTGCCAATACATGGAGTGAGGTTTCCCTCCTAAAGCTGCTTTGTTTTTACAAAGCAGCAACAAACTGGGGGGGGGGGACACAGAATAACATTGCATCTGTTCCTGCTTATCCCATATCACATCTAGAGGTGCATGTGCAGGTACCTAAGTGCATATGGATGCACAGAGCTCTAAGGTGTGCAATGGAAAGCGGCAGAAGAAAAAGAAAGTGTGCTTTAGGATATGGATTTTCCATTTTGGCTACGTATCTGTGTGACTGAAAGTGGGAGGTCCTTCGCAGTACTGGATGTCAAAGGGGATGATTTCGGACCTAAGGAGAGAGCATGAGATGTGGGCAGCACAGATTCTCCAGCCTGGGTGTCTCAGTACCACACAGGTTAAGTGAAGCTGCAGAATCTAGATGTGGCTCCGACATGTCAACAAGATGGATCAGGTTGTCAGTGAGGAATGAAGACAATCAGATGGGACCGTATACGTGTCTCACAGACAGTTCGCATGAGATAGTATAAGAGAGCAATGAAGAACCCTAGAAAAAAAGTGAAGAGGTCACAAAGGTGTTGTTACTGTTGGGTAGTCTGCCTCAAGGCTGAAGTGTTTTTCAGCTTTAGAAGAAGAAAGATGTCATTTTTCTTCTCACCTCTTTTAAAATTCCTTCATTACCCACAAAAAAAAANAAAAAAAAAAAAAAAAGCCACGGTGACATTGCTTAAATCAATGTCCCAGTTTTTCATCTCTTAAAAAATTACAAAAATTGAAAATGATATGTAGGAATAAGGCAGATCAACCTGCAACCTCACAGGTCTTAACCTGGTATATCCTTTTGCATATTTCAGCATCACCAGTGTTGGAAAAAAAAAAATGCTTACCAGCTACAAGCCACTCAATTGAGTGATGAGACCTGAAGGAATGTTCTTGCTTTTTCCCCCAAAAAAAGGTTTCTTTGCAGCCAGCACAAGGGAAGGATGTAGCTGCTATTGAGATGTACTTCTAAAACAAAAGTGTTTTAAAACTGATTTTGAGTGTAACTATGTGCTTGAGATCCACATAGTTGCTCAGTTTTCAAGGAATTAAGTATGTGATTAAGTATGGGATCAAGTATCTTTATTTCATGGTCATGGGTGTTTTAAATCTTTTCAAGTAACAAACAACAAAAACGTCACTGAGTTACAGAGAAACAACTGTATAGCTGACATTCACTCAGGTAAGACCAAAATATATTACAATGGCAGTATCCACATTAGTTACACTGGACTGGAAGAGGTCTGAGGCAAAACTACCATGGTAACAGAGATAAAACAGCCACTTCACTTGGCTTGTGAGCTCAGCTACTAATAGACTGAGGTTTTTCTTGTTTTTTAATCAAAGAAGACCTCTCAAGGAAGAGAAAATTCAGACTGTTGTTCCCTAGAATTAGTGTAAAAAATAACAAGCTATTTGGGGCAGAGGATTCCAATGAAAATTTTAAAAGCGCAGAGATTGCGTTCCCGAGATATAAAACACAATTTAAATCTCCAGAAATAATCACAAATTATGACAAATAAGATGTCTCCAAAACCTCTCAGTTTCTTTTTAAAAAATGCCCTTGACAGAAAAAAAATACTGAGAAAAGTTAAAATAATTAAGCCATCAATTAAAACACTTTAACTCCAAATTAAAAATAAGAACATTCTACCCTCCCCAGAGCCATGTGCAATTATTGTTTGCTTTTTGCCTGCAAATTTGTTGTATGCCTGAACCAGTAGTATGTTGTGATGAGTAAATAATAGCTTATAATTTGATGCCCCCAAAGCATATGACCTACAGGTATAGCAACATGGCTCAGTGCTTTCCCTTGTAGGTGTATCCAAGCTCACTCCAAGCTAGCTAACCCAAGCACTGGCCTAGCTCCATGCGCCAAGGGCACTACCCTACCTAATATAACCTTCTTTCTCAGGCGTATAAACTTCACAGGAGGGAAAATGAAGTGAGGGAGATCACTGCACTTGCAGCACTCTCCATCTTCTCGTACCCAAGGAAGCTCATTTACAGCTTGCTTGAATATCTATCTGCTCCATTACACTATACAGATAAATAATCAGCATAAGACCACAGATGGGAAAGCAACAAAAGCTGATGGAGTAGCATCAGAAAGGATAAGGCAATCAGTACTGGTCAGCATGTCAGCAAGAATCAACAGATGACTAGCCCATTCATTAACAAATTGTGGGTGGGGGAATAAAAAAAATATATATTATTTTCAATAAGAAATCCAAGAGAGCAGTGAAGTAGCTTTGCAATTGTGCACAATGAATTCTTCTTCCAAAATGTGAGAGCCAGAATGGGAGAAAGCATATATCTAATGAGTGAGGTAGCGCGGTCTGCTATCAAAGGTCTTGGAAGAAAAAAAAAGGAGTATATGTTTGTTGCAGTAGAGAAAGAGGACCACATGGAAAGATATAAACAGGTGAGACAGACCAAGCAAGAGGCGAAGAAAATGATCTTTTCAATGAAATTTGGGATGAAAAGATGACAGGATCAGGAGCCTTCAGCTCCTGCTTTTTTCTTGTTTATGAGCTTTTTTAGAATGTGAGACTCTGTTGAAAGGGTAAAAAGCCATAAGAGAAAGATAATTTAAAGAGAAAATCAAAACACAAGGAAAGGAATAGGTCACTGGAGAAAGTAGAGGTGTTAGAGGCATGAATGAAAGACTGCATCTGTAATAGAGAGGAAGTGAGTGGCGGTATGGGAAGAAGGAAAAGGAGGTGTGCTGATGGGAAGAACAAGGTTACATCCCATCTTGTAGGTTACATCTTTTAATAAATCAGCATGATCCTATACTTAGAGAAAGTGTATAAAGTATCTGAAGTTCTATCATTAAAATGAGTCATTTTTCAGGTCATTACTACATATATATAATGTGTTAAATATCAAAACCTAATCTATAGCAGTGTACATGTACATGTATTAAACAATTAGCAGAATGAAATAATACCTACCAAAGAGGTCATAGAGTAAATTTCAGGCAACAGATGTTTAAAGCAGGCAAAGGAAAAACAGTAAAGCAACAGTCAGCTTGTTAAGGTGCTGACTGAGATAACACTATCTTTAACAATGAACTGAATGAGAACCTCCTGGCATCCAGAAAATCCTAGTAAAGGCCACTTTTCTGACAAGGTTAATGAGATAGAAAAAAAAAAAAAGACCACTATAGACAAAAGGAAATATCAAAATACTAAATAAATTTTCTTAGCAGCCCTAGTGAATTCGGAAACCTAAAAAATACTGCAATGAAAGCTAAGCTGTATCTTCTATTTTCCAGATATTGGTCAACTTTCTTATACAGGATACCAGCATCCTAAGAATAGCAGCACTTGGGGAGGACCAGCCAGCACACAGGCTTTTCCCCTTCTCTTGGCCTTGAGGGACAAAATTACTTCCTTTCCTCACTACTACTAGAAAAATACAGCTTTACCTGTCAGGGGATTTTGCAGTGGGAACAGCAGCAGCAGAAACACCTGCGATCTTTCTGAAGGCATTTCTGGGGGTTTTCAGCAAATAGGAGGAATAAGAGCAGGGCAGCACATAGGAGATGTCAGGTTTTGTCTGGGAGTCCTGCATTTAGCTTCAGCAACAGACAGCTGTAAGAGTCTTTTGACCCCCTGTCCCTTTTCTCCCACAGAAGAGAAGACAAATCAATGCTATAAGTCTGTTTCATTGTTTCTTTAAAATTAAATAATTTACACCTGTCACATCTATATATTTTGGGCTATTTTTCCCTCTCTCATATACACAGCTCTTCTTGTTTTGCATCAAAAGAGCCCTCTACATAAGCTGCAGTCAGTGGTCTAATGTAAATAGTTGATATGCAGGCAGGAATGGTTGTTTTGGTACATAGTTGTACATCTACTATGCATTCAGGACTGCAGTTGTCTCATGGACTTTCTGAATAGACATGTAACCTTTTAGTTAGGTTTAGTGAAGTCTCAGTCAGTATTACAGAGAGAGGCATGGCAGAGGACCACCAAGACCTCTTGTGACCAGCGATAAAATGGCCAAGTGCTCTCTCTTCCTCTTCATCCCCGTTATCAAAGTGGTCACTTCAACTCTCTAGAAAACCAAGAACATGATGACACTTTCAGTGTAATTATGAAACGCTTCTTTTTTTCTTACACAACCTTGCAGAAACCTTAACAAGTATTCCCAGTAATATTTTAAGCTCTCAATTTAGTCATTTGTCCTTTAACTTTTTAACTTATTTTCCCTTTTTGCTTGTTAGGAAAGGAATCTAATTGTTCTCCCAGACTTTAAATGACTAAAAGAAAGATCACCCACGGGGTAATTTTGATACATAAGGCGGTTTTACTTTGATTCTGTGCAGTCAGTGCATTTACAATGCATACACTGAGGACTGGCACTACACTCTGAAAGCTTTTGGGAGTAAGGATTTTTAATGACACTCAAACCATGGGGGCTCTTCACTGGCAACACATTAAATGGCACCAATGTACATCTACTGGAATCTATCTCATTGTGTCAAACGGCGTCATAACCACAAGAGACAGGGATGATTGCAGGAGAGGCTGAGTTGTCACTAGAGAAATCTTCCTCTGGATGCATCAGTTCCATTTAAAATGATTATACTGACTGTAAATAATAACAGTAATAATACATTCTCTGTGGGTATAGTTTCCTTGTCAAAGACAGAGAAAAAATGTATCCTTAAGTGCTTAAAAAAATGATGGACTGCTTTAAATGTGAGTTCCTTTGAGTTTTTGTTAATACCCCATGATCCTCCATAAGAAGTGCTCTATCAGAGACCACAGGAAGCAAGAGGCAGGGGCTGAGCCCCCAGGCTGTGCTCCACCAGCCCCTGCCTCTGGGGAGAGGGGGAGAAAGACCTTCCCTATCCACACAGCCTCATCTGCTGCCAGCCCTGCAGAAGTCATTTCACTTTATTTACAGGTACTTCTGCATCTTGGTTTATCGTAGCTGTCTGTTTAGCCAGTTGATGGCTCCAAAAAAGCCTAAACCACCACCTAATTTGACAACAGAGAAGGAACTATAAAATCTCTATTAAGCCTAAGCTAGTTTTCAGTATGTCAGAACTGATTTACTACAAGCTTTTCTAGGGCTATTGTATCATTTATGGAAGGGTTACTGAAAGAATTCCCAAATGCTGAGAAAATGAAATATATGACAGTGTAATTTTTCAGCATACTTGTGTACACTGCGGGTCATATTCTGATCGTTGAGGTGAATTTGGAGCTAAATTCAATTCACTGATTTCACTGTCATGACTACCTGGAAGTAATGCAGATGTGGAGAAGACAAGAAATGTGACTACTTTGTCATCAACAACCTTTAAAATGCTAAATAGAAATACAAATAAATTTGTGTTTATAGAAGCATGCTCCCTATCAGCTTAATTCCTTCAAAGTCAGGGGTGCTGTACTGGCTTCTGGACTGGGGAGGTCCCTGGCTACTCTCTGCTGCCATGCATGGGCCCGAAACGGTTGATGTCAAACACCCAAAATCAGACATCCCCTTGAAACAGAGAATGTGCTGATAATTTATTTAACTTGATTTCATTCAAAGCTTTGTTCTTACCCTTACTTCTCACTCTTACGTCCAGAGGTATGACTGAGGATCATCTTTATATTTGCTTGGTAGGATCATGTACAAGCACAAAGAAAAGCCCAAGAAGCTTTTTTGTTTGCTTAAATGTGTTCACATAGGTAGACCAAGTTTAGTCAGTGAGTTGTGACTCTCAGCCAGTTAAGCTGTGTTACAAATGTGGAAACAGTTTTTATCTGCTGCGTATGATTACAGTTTTTATGTTTAAATAAACTTAAAGTGAGATCACTAATTGCTTTAATTGCTCCCTAAGTGTTGCTATCTACTATTTTTGCCCAATAGAGAAAACATACATGAATCAAAACAAAATAAACTACATAAGGTGTAGAAGATTTTCCAGTATGTTATTTTGTTTTAACCAATTCAACTTTGGTTCCTATGGAAACACCAGCCTAAATATTTCAGTGGAATTGTTAAAGTCAGACTCTAGCTGAGTTTGTTGGAAGAGCTTTGAAAAAGCTGCAGAGTTTGGGTTTTTGTTTGTTTCTAAATGGCACCTCCAGGCCTCCGGATTTCTTAGTCTCCTGATCTCCTTTAAACAAGTGAGACTGGATAGCCTTAAGCTATCTGACAATCTGCAGCTCTGATATACAGAGCCTGAAATTTGCAATAATCCATAAATAGATGATTTTTCACTTAAAAAAAAAAAAAAGAAAGAAAGAAAAAGAAAAAAGCAATTGGTAATGATTTAAAAGTTTCTGAGAGTTCCATATGTATTTTTAGTGTAATATGATTTAAATAAAGGCAAAATTATATTCCTTGAAATGTAGTCACACTTTTTTGGATAACAGAAGATCACAGACATACAAAGTGCTGAAATCCTGAATAACAACAATTACTTGGCTATGACCAAAGTAACTGATGAAGATATCTTTGTTTTTAAAGTATCTTTTCAATGCCTACAGTCCATTCTATAGTTTATATCTTTCTGGTTATTTTAAAAAAATGTCACAGATTTCTTAGCTGTACCTGTGTCAAAACTTTTAAACCACGATTCAAAGAAGGAATTCTTATTTGTGTGGACTGAACCACTACGCAATGAATCACAGAGATGTGAAGGACCTCAGGAAGTCATCTTGTCTGTTCCCTGTGTGATGGGATCTGCTACACATAGGTTTTTTCCCAACAGACATATATTGGTCCTGTGCTTGAAAGTTTTCCCTGAGAGAGATACCACAATGTCCATGGAAAAGTCATTCTGCTGGTTCACTTCTCTTACTCTTAGAAAAATTACTAAAAATATTTAACCTGAATGTCATATGCTGCAATGTGAATCTCATTTGACCATTATAGAAGAGATCAGGTAGTGGGTTAGTACTTAATCAATGACAGGTTGCCCACAGCTATGTATACATGCATTTATGCATGTAGAGTTTTGCTAGGTGATCTGACTATAAGCTAATCAAAATAAACTGAAAGACCAATAAGGATCAGAGGGACAGCAATAGGTAGAGAAACTGCAGTAGCCTAATTAGTGAAAACAGAGCACTCCAAATCGCCTGCACAAAGACTATCTAAGGAGGTCACGCAGACTACTGTCTCTACAATGAATCCTTCTAAGATGATTCAAGGAGAGTATCTCTCTCCCCAGCCATACCATGCAAGCTGAGGGGCGTTGCCCACAGGGTTATGGGACTTAGTATGGGGTGTGGGCAAAGAGAATTTGGGGATTATATAAAACTTGTTATGGTATGTTTTAAGAGGACTGTGGAAATGTGCAAATCTTGCTGTGAGATGTTCAGGGGAAGGACCAAACGTGAGGAAAGGGGGGGATCCAGGTGAATAAAGGAGGAACAAGTGTGGGAGAGAGAAAAGAGCATTAAAAGTGTCAGTTAAAAGGGTCATTAAACCAGCTGTTGGTCAATTCAATTGTCTGACTAAGCTCTGTGCTTGATCATGGCAGTCTATCCTATTTTCTCATTTAATCCTATTTCTAATTTCTGTGTGGGCACACTCCCTATTATTTGTGCACACGTGTGTGAGCACAAGTGAGTTTTGAGCCAGAGCAACAGGTAAGCAGCATGAGAGGTCCGAGTGCCAGCAAGTGGAGAGGGACCACAAACCTTTGGGAATGCGGGGCTTGAGGCTGGTATCCAGGAGGAACCAGGGGGCCAAGGTGCCACCACCTGCCCAGGCCAAGTGTCTACAACCAGCTGCTGGAGGGATCTACACATTGTTTGGGTGCCTGTGTGTCTCTCTGTGTATATATATCATTAACGGACTTCGGTCCTCATTCACTGCAGAGGAGGAGAACAATGGAGATACCCCATGCTGCATGAGGTTGTGTGGGTGCCATAAGGATACGTCTCCCTCTAAAAAAAAAAGTCTGTGCATCAGACCATGTGTGTGTGAGTGTGTGTGTGAGTATGTGTGTGTGTGCATATTCTTGTGTGTATGCTCTCAGCTTAGCTGCTGTTTGGACAATATGACTATCAGCTGTAACAGAAGAAATCCCTTTGATCTCAAGGTTCACCAAATTTGGCTACCCCAAAAAAGTCTGCCCATCGAGACCAACATAGATGCACCATAAATGCTTCACAATGCCCAGGTTTACATCTTTCTACAGAAATAAACGCATGTATATTAAGCAAACCATTGGCTGGACACATAAACAAGAAGCACTTTCCATCATTTTTCAGCAGTTTTTTTTCTTTTTTTCTTTTTTTCTTTTTTTTCATTTTCATTTCATTGTTTCATTTTTCAGCCTACATAAACATACTGAGAATCAGAAAATACACAGAATCTTTAACAATGCTAAAACAAAAATTAATCTAATATCTGTATGTCACAATGTGTAAGTCCAGGACATTAAATCAGCCAGGGACAGATAAATAACTGAAAGCATATGCAGTTATCCCCCAGCTGTCTGTCATCCCGCAAGTCCCAGGTCTACTTACTCTTATTAGTTATTTGCCTAAGCTCATCATTAATGGTTGCCATGCACTTGTCATTTGAAAGAGCTGATAGCCTTGAAAATGCGTACATTGAGCATTTCCAGAGCAGGAGAATAGCTAAACTGCTCTTAAGGATAAAAGTCCTGGAATAAAATGTCATAAAGCCTCAGTAACAGGTAATAAAAGTAAGAAAACCAGTTAGGATACAACCAATTTTAGAACAATTCTTGTGGGTTTTCTTTTTACCATTGTATCAGAATTTGTTCCTATCAAGTGTCCGCTTTAAGGGATATATATTTGTCAACAACTTCAGAGAGAAGAATAAGAAGAGGTGTGAGTGAATGCAATGCATTTGTCAAAACAAGAAAATTACTTCATAAGGACTATCGAGATATCTCAGCCTCAGGAGGCCAGAAGTTGAAGTACAGAAAAAGCTGTTAACTCTAAAATCAACTGCTGAACTCTAGTTCTTACCTAAGATGTGTGTGTGTTTGCAGTGTGCGTGCATGGGGTTGTCACACAAATTCTGTTAATAGTCCTTGGGCTGCTAAGGACTCTCAGCAAAGCATTGAGAGATACCCTCACTTTGTTTTGTAAACATTAATACCACACAAAGGAAAATGAACGCATGTATGAAATCAAATCCCCAGAAATTGAACCAAAATAATAGTTTTAATGTGTTTCTAGTATAGAACTTTGAAACAGGAGTTCCTCTGAATCAGAATCAAATTCTTAAAATATGCATCCATTAAGCGCCAGCTGAGAAAGCATAGCACGGGTCTTGTCGGCCTGGCTGAAGTGAAGAGTTTTTTCTTCATTCCTTTTGTGTTATATTCTTGGGCTGGTACTTCTGGACCTCAGGAGACTCATCCTCTTGAGGAATACTTCGAGTGATATTCTGTCTGCTTTGAAGTCAATGGCAATTTTGCAATTGCCTTCAGTGAGGCTAGCAGTACACTGAAATAGGACTCAGCTAAAGCATGGGATCTGCTGATGGATGGGATAAGTATCTGAAAACTCTTTACTTGTTATGCCTTGGAAAGGACAAAACCCAGGAAACAGTGTTTTGACTTTCAGGCAGCCTGCAGTGTCTCTCTTATAGGGTCTATGCTGCTTACTGAAATGCATTTAAAGGATTTATTAAGAAACTGCAAGGGAAAACGTCTATATGCACAGAAATGACTAAAATTCGTCATTTATCTTGACCCAATGTGAGAAAACAACATACCATACGATGAGATGTAACCAACAGAAAATACAGCACTTGTGAAGGCAATCTATGTGTTGATAATTATTGCTTCTCTGCTATTTTATATCATTTTTGTTAGACTTTAAACTAGCCCTTGCTTACCATCACACATTGCAATCTGCAAATATTTATAGAACTTACTATTAAAAAGGCAACATTAATCAATGAATCAACTAATTTCTTCACTAGAAATAGGGCAACACAATGATATCTGAGACTTTACTATGTAGTAACCTAGCAACAATTTTGTTATCCAAGTGGTGATCAAAGTATATACATTAAAAAAAAAAAAAAAAAAAGGAAAATGGGCATGATAGGTTGAAACAGTACAAAAATTGCCACAAGCTCATACATTGCTAGATGTTGTGTGTGTAATATGCAATGGAAGAATACAGTAACCAATAAGACAAAGCTTTGTCAGAAAGAAATCTGTATGACTTTTCTTATATGTGTCTATATTCTAGCAACTCGCATTGTCTGAACATTTTTAGCTTTACACATTTCCTACGTAAGCACATATACTTGTTACTCATCTGCCAACTTCTTCCACTCTTAGACCTGTATGATCAGAGCCCAGTTATTTATATATACTTTTAACCAGTTTATTTATACAAATAAAGACACAAAGTGATAGATTTCCAGTGTGAAACTACCTTTAATACTACCTCTATGTGATGGTGTCCCTCAACACAGAGTAAAAAGCAATTTATGTTAAATCTCCTGTTACTTCAAAATTACTTACTGCCTACTTGATGTCTTGATTAAGTGCAAGATTTCAAGAACTAAATACTAAACCTATCAAATCCCAAAGGCAAAGTGATCTGAATTTGAGTAGATCCCCAAGGAAAATATGAGCACTCATTGCTGCTTTTGTCCAAGGTCTCAGTTCTCCTCAGTGAAAGAGGTACCAGAGATGAGGATCTGGCTGGACCCCAGATTAGATATCTGCTCAAGATATCTACTGCAGCTACTTACCCAGGTAAAACAACTGGAAGCCTTTTGTGGATTCTCTGCCAGGTATGGTCTTCTTTAATTTGTATGCAACTGTATATACAGCAATTATCTGTATTGTTAGCATTTGGACTGTTGTAAAAGTGTTTGGTCTTTTACCTTGGAAAGTTTTGGTGTTAAGATGGATTTCAGGATGGATGAGAGCACACTGGCATACCATTCACCAGGGAACACAGATCTAGTAAACAGAGATCTAGTGTGCTCCCACATGACCAGCAATTTAAGTATCCCTATGAATTAGGAGGTTGCTCCTTCAGCAAACTGCTCCAGCCAGTCTAGGATCTTGAAACATAGGGTATTGGTTTGAAGGTGAGGTCTTCTTGTGGTAAGCATTAGCCAGACACCACCCTTTCTGTCCCCCCTCTCCCCAACAAAGAAGGGCAGTGGGAGAAAATCTTTGATTCTTGAAGGTTTCCTATGAGTTTCCTCCCACCTCAGATGTATTCAAAAGCCATTTGGACATGGTCCTGGGCTACCAGCTCTAGGTGGCCCTGCTTGAGCAGAGGGGTTGGACAAGATGACCTCCAGAGGTCCCTTCCCACATCAACCATTCTGTGATTCTGTGATTCTGTGAGTTTGTAATATTCCAGTATGATTGAAAATTCTGTAACATATGTACAAGTATGATGAGTTGCTGAAGAAAAAACCTTTCACCTACCGACAGTCTGTGTTAAACACCAAACTTATCCTGGAGAGTATTAGTGGGCTCCTGTAGCTGTTGATTGAAGAGAAAAATGCGGAGCAATTTTTTCTTTGACAGAAAGCTTTCAACATCAGTAATGGTGAAATGTTGCTGTCCAAATCTGTAACAACTTGGCTTTGCCGGGGCTGCCAAGTGCTGCAAATATCTACCTGCCTAAAAAGTAAAGGGACAGAAATAAAAGAAGTACGCTTTCAAGATCTTGATCCTCCCTGTGCTGCCACTCAGACTGCCTGATACAATCTGATGGTAAGCTTTAAAGTATGTTAAAGGTAGGTCCTGGATTAATTCAGAAGCTAATATCCCTTTAGGTACTGTTCCTGGCTTGACAGATGTGTCTTTCTGTCATTCCTGAGATTGTTTCTAATGTAAACCTCCTGCTGCAATCCCCCAGTATAAGCATTGACTGATTCATTTTTGTATGATTTCTCAGAACAATGAGTAGTCAGACAGTGGGAAGGCTGCTAAACAATGAGATAAACCTTTACTGGATGTTATGCAAAAACATCTACACAAATGCCTGCCTTAATGTGATGTTTATTATTGTCAAAATAATGACAACAGCCAGGAAATTTTCTAATTCTTCAATAGCAATTTTGCTCTATCCTAATGTTTACCTTTTTAATATAAAATTATATATACAGTTTGCATTAACCCAGCAAGGCAAAAGTAAATTGAATTAAAAAAAACATGAAAACGAGCACCTGGTGTGTAATGGAGACTCCCAATGGATTAGCAAACATGATATTTCATAGTCCTGAAAAAAAACACAGATCAGAAATCAGAAGGCACCAACAAAATGTAAGTAAGTGTTTCCCTGTGGACCAACCCAGAGCACTTATGTGAGCCACAAAAATAGGCAAATTCAATGCTTCACCATAAAAAACACTTTGACTCGCCAAGGGTAAACTTCCTTCTGCTTGCAAGGTTCTAAGTGCTTACTGCTTTTGTTGTACCCAAACCCAAAAGTGTGGCCCCTGACTGAGATGGAGGGATATTGGCTCTAAAAGATGGATTCTAAAAATCTGACAGCACATTCACTGCACACTTAATTACAAAAGATAGCAAATACTTGCTGACTGTCTTGCTGAGGCTTTGGGATATTTTTTACAGGTAGACCAGGTATATTCAGTTCAGGTAACAAAGTTGTTTTCACTGAAGCTTAAGTTGGGGGATCCCATAGAGAAATAACAAAAATTTCTGAAGTATAGCAAATCCTAAAATTCTTCAAGTGATGGGATTTGCAGGTATATTTTGGAACCATGTTCCTGATGCTGACCACCTACTTCCAGCTGAGGTCACAGCACCTTTTCATGTGAATAGACCTGCTGAACTCCACTCAGTATTGCAAAGACACTACAACCTTTCAAATACAATATTTATTGATAATGAAAATATAAATAAATAAATAAATAGATTCAAAGTCATAAAAATCTGGGGTCGGTTTGGCAGATTACTCCAGGCAAGGAAATAAGAGTTTGCTTCAAAGTCTCTGGTAGGTAAAATAAAGACCAATACACAAATGACCTCGCACAGATATTCTTCTAGCATGTGAAAGTAATGGCAATCAGTCCATATTTTGTGGCTGAAAAGAAACATATTTCATATTTCTGTGTGAAGCAATCCACATTTCAAACAGACATTTAAGAAGCTAGATGCTTTCTTAGCAAAAATCAAATCTAGTTAACAGAACACTACAAATACTCATATGACAACCTGTCACTGTGTTACTTTTTACTAATGAATTTGCTTAGTTATCTGTTCAACAGAGACAATATAAGGGCTATAATTGGTAACCATGGTCTTGACAGTCCTTCAGCACCTTCTTCTAGCAACAGTGTGCTACAATTGACAAATTACATCTGTAATGTAACACATATACTCCTAAGTACAATAATGGACATTAAAAGCATGCTCCACAACATATCTATTACATCTATTATATAAACTGCCATAATAAAGTACCACATGGGCTCACTTTCAGCTATTTGAAAAGCATTAAAAATTCATGTTATATGAACAGGAACATCCAATACTAGACCTCTATAAGTGAATATTTAAAATGCACCATGAATTACAGTGCCAACTAGTAGAGCTTTAAAGCACTTTGGATGTTAGTAAAATCACCGTACTATAATGGACACCCAAAATAAGTCATACATCAGCCTACCGAGGTTCACTATTACAATACATCTGTAAAACTCAGGAGTTCTGGAAGACAATGGGTTCCGGTCTCATAACATGGGTTATTCAATATTACACTCTTTCATGTGGAAGGGTCTCAATTTACATTGTTTTCATATTTGATGTTACAGGCACCATGGCATTCATTCTGTCTTTGTATTTTCCCTGTGCTTTTTCCTTCTGGTCTCACTGTGTTTGTTTTTCCAAAAGAAATTCTGCATCATTTCCAAAATGTACAATCAACAGTCTTCTGTGTAAAAGAGTGGCAAACTCTTAGATGCCCCAGAGAATAGAAAAGGAAGGATAATATATGTACTAAAGAGCAAAGATCCTGGGTGTCTCTGCCAAGAGCTAAGTCAGTGTCTTATCCCTGGTCTTTAGCACTGGTCTTGACAGATTTGTTTCTCCACCAGTACACAATCTCTTTCCTGTAACTTTTAACCTTAAATAATTACTCAATGAAAACAAAACCCAGCCCCTTGGCAGCTATTTTTTCATTCTCATAGTCCAAATACTTTATTTGGATGTATATTCACAGAACAATTTTTTGTTTTCAAGTCTGTACTGAGTAGAATTGCTGAAGTAAATTGTTCAATAATGCATCAATACATTATTTTATATTTACGATGTAGCTTTTCCCTATCCCTTGAATAGTGCTGTGCTAAAGTTTGGAGCCAAGAATGAGTTACATGCCTGCAAAGCACCATGTGTGCTAATTGTGCTTTATGCATTATTAATAAGTAATGCATCCTGCTTCCAAGCTTCCAGAGCCCCAAGGCCTTCTGAGCGATTCAGAGAAAGGAGAAAAGAGGAGATCCCACTTGTCCCCAGCATTTTCCATCTTCTTTTGTCAACTTTGAGTTAATGCACAGTAACAGAAGTGGAGGGAAGCATAGCATCATAAGGCAGTCATTCTCCATCTTGGTCATACAGCTCTGCTTGTTGAAGCAATGTGCACAAGTGCACTGTAGCATTATCTCACTTGAGTTTCAGCATACGGTGTCAAGCAGTTTGCACTTTGCTGACACACATGCTTTCTACAGTGCTTTCTCTAGGAAGACCCTTTCCAAGAAAACCTTGTTAAGCACCTGACAGAACCAATCTTCTTTTAATTTCAAGACACTTGGACCTTTAGATGTAATTACACATATAAATAGAATGACTCACACAATTTTGCTGCTGTTAGTAACTTACATTTCATTATTTTCATTTAGCTGACAGAGAGCTGGCAATTGTAGTCTTCCCTGGAGATAGGGTAGAGAATCTAATTTGCAGGCTTCCCTTGTAGTTGTTTGGTAACAGGCTGCATGTTCATGTGGTTGAGCACAGAGGTGAACCTACATATATTATGATGAACCCAGATCAAAGTACCAGATTTTATTTTCTTTTTAATTGAAAGAGCAGAAATTTAAGAGAGTGTGGCAAACTGTACAGGCATGAGAGCCCATTTGGACATGTCTGACAGGGCTCCTGCCATGCTGACAACTTTCTACAGCTCAGTGGTATTTGACGAATTTAAAAACCTTTTTCTGGGCATATTGAAAGAAAACTGAAAGGGTCTGACCACAAAGCAGTCCCTTAGTGCTCAGCACTGCATCTTCTCTGCTGCTGCCCTGAATGCAGGCAGCCCTGTGGGCTGCTCTGCTACTGCTGGCCCATGGGGACAGCTCCAGGAATGAGTATGCAACCTGAGCCTTGTCAGGGGAGAAAGAAGAACCATAAAAAGCCGCTGTCTCCCTGGTAAATGCACACCTGGCATTTAACGGCTCACTTTTCTTCCCTTAAATTCATTACATTCCTTACACGCGTTTCTTCCTTTAAATTCATTACATAAATACAAAATTAAAAGCTTTGAAAGCACTAACATATTCCCATCAAATGGAAGCTTCAGGTTTGTGCTTTTCTGTGGTTACACTGAAGTTTACCCAAGTGAATACTCCCAGCTCAGATGTACAGTCCCAAATGTCCTATGGAGAGTAATGTGCCTTTGGTACTCGGTATGGCTCAGTCAACTGCATGGCGAAGATAATACAGAAAATACCATCAAAAACTGCAGCCTCAGAGTTCTGAAAAGAAAAAACATAAAAGTACATGCAACTCATCTGGTAAAAGCCTTATATTATGCTCCCTCTGGAAAGTAAATACAGACTATAGGGAATTTTCCAGTAGATCCAAATAGCTGTGTGGCTCAAACAAACTGGAGGGGGAAGAAAAGAAAGAGAAAGAAATGTCATGGGGGCCTAGAAAAATGACAGAAATGACAATCTTAAAGCATCCAGTTCATTTTGAAGTCAGTCTGATCCACTTCAATTAAGATGACGGGTGATCAGAAGACATTTAAAACCGTTCGGTTTATTTTCTGGACTTTTGTTTGTGAGTGCTATGATCTTTTAAGAGCTGAGGAAGATATGTTGAGCAGAGGTTATAAAAGTACTGATGCTGTTCTTGAAAGTAAAAGAAAATCTTGCTGAAGATCAAAGGAAGCTTACAAAATCCAGGTGGATAATATTTCCCTATTGCGTTCAGTTTTATGTAATTAACACTACTAGAAATTAAGTGTTGTACACTGATACAGAACTAATAATACAAAAGACTTGAGATAACACATAAGAAACTATTATATTGATGATGTGCTCCCTGTACCTTCAGTTCATTTGATACATTACTTCTTGATTAGTACTGTGCATGCCTACATTAATGTGATAGCCTGAAGCAGGAATGCACTTCTGAATTGAATCTCCTGACCATTCCCATCTACCACATTTTAGTTCACATCTCAGAGTTACCTACAAGCATAAAAACTCAATTTCTTTGGTACAAACCTACATGCAAAGCTGAACTCCACAAGTGCACCTGATGTGCTCCAGCTGCTGATGGGTATTCAGTCCACAGGACCAGATAACAGCTAGCCCAAAGTAAATCCCCCAAAATGCATACACCAGAGCTGCCAGGTCCTTGACACCAACTCTTTCCCTCTTCCAAATTCCCAAAAGTTCCAAGCACAGTTCCCACAGGTGCTCACTCACAGTCATGCAGTAGGAGGAACAGCTGGAAGGACAATGCCAGATGTTTACTCTGAAGTGGACAGCCGGACAGGCACACCTGTGGCTTCTAGGTAGCGTTTGGTGCAACCCCATAGTCTCTGTCAGCAGGTTGCAGCCAACACCTTCTCAGATGTGGCCCAAGTTTCCCAACACCTGGTTGGTGCTGGTGGTCTGTGGCTTCATGTGGCATTGGCCAGCTTGTGGGGGTCTTGGTGTACCAGCTCTGGTGGATTTGACAGGACCACTTACCACTTCCTGGGAGACTTTCACACACTGCCTCTCTGCTCATATTTTCCTTTCATTGGCTGCAGTTTTCTGGTAACCATTTCTCCATCCACACACGTACTTACCTACAATACAGGTTCACACACACTCACAGAGAAGGAACTTTTATGTCAAATCTTGTATATGCATTGTGTTCAAGACTGAAATCTGGAAACAAACACAAATGACTTTTCTCCAGCTATTTTCTCAACACGAACAGATTTAATTTTTTCCAATCTTCTAGAAAGATTTACTGATTTATTTTCTTATTCCAACGCACCCTCACATAGATAATATTGTTCAACTGAATAAAAAAATAAATAGAGTTACAATGCACCTTTTTAACAGCATATTTTAAAACAAAAATAATTAGTGTGTTTTTTTTTTAACATAAAACTGAGTATTGTACTTATCTGGTTTTGTTCCGAAAGATAACCTATCTGGTTTCTTCTCCCCAAAACTTGTTATATAAAAACTGTTACCGATGAGAAACTACAATATTCTTCTCAGTGCTGATACAAAGAGGATTTTTAACTTTATTTTGCCAACGTCTTCAAACACCCCTCACAAGCACTGTGTCTAAGCAGCAGGAATTTTTATTAATCTGGAGAAAAATTGCTATTTTGCCCTTTAAAGACAGGAAATTCACAGTTAGATAAATGCCAACCAAGATCAGGATGAAAGTCTACAGCACAACCAGAAACAAAAACCAGATTTCAAGGTTCATGGGCCAGTATCTTAACAAAAGCTGCTTGTTTGCTTTGCCATGACTGAGAAAAAGAACCACAGCTGCTGAAGTCGAAAACTGGAGGAGGTTTTAATCTCTCTTACGGGAGGAGTCATCACTTCTTCCTGACAGCCACTCCACTACTCCTTTGCTCTACAGAAATACTTGGTACCTTCTGTCCTTCTTGCTTTGCTATGCTAGCTCTAACTCATCGTTCACATTTGTTCTCATCAAATAATCTCAAATTATTCCTAAGAGCTTTAATTCCTAAATTTCATTTGGAGGTGGAAGATGCCAGTTTTAGACTTGCATGTAAAACCAATTAACCAGTGCAATTTGGGGGGAGATTAAGATAGTAAGGAGAAAGCTGCTCTTAACTATGCCTGCATCAATTTTGGTGTTTATCACACACAGCTCTAACATGAGGCAGCATTACCCAGCCAGACTGCTCTGCATATGAATAGATGGGTGATTCAGCAGCATTTCAACTAGAGGTTTATCAATTTAGTCATACAATTCTGGAGGCCTAAGCAAAGAAGCTATTCACCATGGCTGGAAAAAGGCAAACATCAGAAGGGAACTAAGGGCCAGCCACCTGTCCTGGGGTTTTGAGTCAGACTCAAAACTGGAAAAATGGCAGAAAATTTACAGTAAAAATATATATTTTTTAAAATTCTGTCTTTGTGTAGCTAAAATAACTATCTAAACAAGACCGGGAATAAGAACAGAATGAAGGGAACAAATCTTGAAAAGAAATAAGATAACAGAATGAAGCTACAGAAAAAGTAAGCTGAGGGAAACAATGCTTGAAAAGGAGAAAAGAAGCATGTGTTAGAGGAAAGAGATACAGGAGATAAAGAAAGGAAAAGGAAAGATGGATGAATAGAAAAACAGAGGGCATAACATTAATTCACTTGGCTAAAGTCACCCTTGGTAGAAAGGCTGCAGTTGGCTCATCTTTATTCTGCAAAAAGTGTTTGCCAAAGTCCATAATGCAGTCTGGATACATAGAAAATCTGACGTAAATTATTTGGGCTTTTCCATATTTTTTAATCATTCTAAATATCACAGAAAAAAAAATGATACATTAACACTCTTCTGTGTCTCCTTAGAACAGATTGAGAATTTATAACATCACTTTAAAAAAAGCTTACTCTTTCCACATTGTGATCGTCATATATTGTAACAATTTTAAAATTGTGCATTACAATCACAAGGGATCGTTACCACACCAGAAATTAGCTAAAGACCAAGTAACCCAAAATAACCTTTTACCTAAAAGGTGATAAAATAAAACAGTATTATATGGATTTCAACACTTGAAATTTCCATTACAGTAAAAAAAAAATTGAAATTTTCAGATCATGTAGGAAAATCAGCTTATGACTACAGTGTTTCTTCTGCATAATTCAAGAAATCATCATTATTATAACCAAAATAATACCATTCAATTTTTACATCTTTGACTAAAAATGTACCATATCTCCTCATTGACAGTCCTATAATCCTAATCTGATTCTGTCCACAGAAAATGTTACTTGGAGATGAATGAGAGCTATTCCCATGGTCACAGGAAATTCGAGGTACCAGCTGAGAAACTGACAAATTTTTATGCAATATTTTGTACTACAGTTATCTCGTGCCTGATAGACAAACTCCTCAGGTGTGAAAAGCAGCAATGTGATGCACTGCTCTGGAATCGATTCTGCTTTGTACAAACTATGTCCATGTATAGCTGTATGACTATCAACTGGACAAAAAGGAAAATAGACAAAGATCAGCTTAGTGACAAAAACACTTAAAGTCATTATATTGTGAGAAGAAAATAAAATAAAGTTAAAATATCTATATTTAATTACTTTTTAATAACAAACAATTATTTTTAAAAACTGGACCATGAACAGGTCCTGGTGACACTGCTACGCAATGCTGTGTTGACGGCAGCCTACTTGTCTGGTCTTGTGGCTTTTGTTCTCACCTGTGCCTCTGTCCCTGTGCTCTGAGTGTTATACGATGCCAAGGCAACTATTGAAGTCATGGATCTTATGTTTTTGCTTTTCTCTAGTTATTAATAAGGTCTCTGTTCTAACTGAAACCTCATTTCGTGAAACTTATTGGAGCCTAAGCTTGTAATTTCTCCTGTTCAGTAAAAAAGTGCAGCAATCCTAGTTAAAGCAATAGCTATGGGAGCTGTGGGAACAGAGAGGTGGCTTCATTATTTTTGAGGAATGTTTTTTCCAAATAGGAGTGGCTGGTCAGAGTGGAGGCGCACACCAGCCCATCAGCCTGTGAGACTCCTTTTTGCCTCCTTTCTTCTTGTCTGATAAGAAGAGAGTGGCAGATTTTATAACAGATCAGAGGCAACTGTCTGATCCCAGTGGGCTCTGGGAACCCTGGAGGTCTTGCTGAGGGACCTACCACCGGTTAAAAGAAAACAGCTCAGCATGCAGCAGGAACAGATCTGAAAAGATGGAAATGAGGCACATAAACGGGAAGGAGGGATTTGGATGTGAGCAAAAGTGGTAAAGAAAGAATAAAAGACAAAATAGAAGGAAAAGTGATAAAACACATATGAAGGGATGAAATAACCACAACCCTGATCTGTGCAGGAAAACATCATAAACTTCCTGGGCTGCAGGAGAAACTTCCCCTTTTAAACTTCCCCAAGGATCAGCAGGCAGTTTCAGCTGACAGTAAGATGCAGAGCACTTCCTGACATTTACAGGAATGGTCCTCAGCTGAGGGGCAGTTTTGCCCATGGATGCATCAGAATCATTAATTTGCTGGCCCTCATACTTCAGCACATCAAGGCCAGATCCACATCTCTCCCTCTGCTGATGGGAATGCTTTTTCCTGGATCTAGTGTTCAGGTGAGTGGTCTTCCACTACTGACATTTAATATTGTTCAAGGCAAAGAAACTGTGTCACCAGAGCTCTTTATCAGCAAAGGAAAAAAAAAAAAAAAAAAGTAAACACATTTGCAGTGTTACTAAATTTTGTTGGGCTGCCTGAAATGAAAACTAGACTGAGTGATAACAAGCTGAAATACCCTGAGACTCAAACAAATCAAAGACGGCTTTAATGGGGACCAGAAAAGGTCTTTTGAAAAAATTCCAAGAGTGAAATACTACATAGTGGCAAAAAGGCTATCTTGAGGGAGTTACAGCCTGCCCCCCCCCCCCCAAAAAAAATGTTAATGCAAAAAGACACCTGGATTTTCCACTACAAAAAGTAAACAAATAAATATCTCTGCCCACAACCCTACACATTCTACACCATTTTGTCCAATATTTTTCTAAGTCCTAACAGCTAGTGAGAGAGCATCAGGGAAATCACTATTGAAAGCTCTATAATCTATAATGTTGCTTCTTGAATGTGGCTGTGGGAGTTCCCTACCTGCAGCCCAAATGGAAGGATGCATCCAGAAAACAAAGTTCTCTGGGTAATGAGATCCACATCAGACAGCTTCTGCCACTGAATTACGTACACTCCACAAGAGTTTTCAAGAGAGCTTTTAGAAAAGATGAATAAGTAGTTATTTTCTCTCAGAAAAAACACTTCACAGTAAGAAGACTAACTGATACTAGCTCTGCATGAGGCACTGCTGTCTGCCCGTCCCTTTCTCTTGGTGACACACCTACACCCACAAATGTCCCTCTTTGCTGTGAGCTCCCTCATGAGGACTGCTTCTCTCAATACTTTTACCAACTTTTCTATGCTACATTAAATACCACCCTTAGGAAGCACTGCAGATGTGTGCAGCTCTGACTTGCACTGTACAATAGTCCCTCTCACACCAAAGACCAGAAACTAATGCATCTGTCTGTTGTGCTTCAACCCCAGCAGGCAGCTCAGCACCACACGACCGCTCGCTCACTCTCCCCAGGTGGGATGGGGGAGAGAACTGGGAACATAAAAGTGCGAGGACTCATGGGTTGAGACAAGGACACTTTACCAGGTAAAGCAAAAGCTGCACACGCAAGCAAAGTAAAACCAGGAATCCATTCACTGCTTCCCATCACAGGCAGGCGTTCAGCCACTCCCAGGAAAGCAGGGCTCGTCATGCATAACAGTGTCTTGGGAGGACAAACGTCATCACTCCAAACACCCCCCTTCCTCCTCCTCTACCCCAGCTGTTATTGCTGAGCATGATGCCATGTGGTATGGGACATCCCTGTGGCCAGTCTGGGTCAGCTGTCCTGGTTCTCCAAGCAACTGGTGCACCCCCAGCCTTCCCGCTGGCAGGGCAGCACGTGGAGCTGAAAAGTCCTTGGCTCTCTGTGAGCACTGCCCTGCAACAACTGAACATCCGTGTGTTATCAGCATTGTTCTCATCCTAAATCCAAAACACAGCATCATACAAGCTTCTGCAAAGAAAATTAACTCCATCCCAGCCAAAAGCATGACAACATCCTGTCCCCGCCCGCCACCTGCCACCACCACTTCAGGAGCTTCTGCTCAGGTCAACCCCAAAGCCTGTCCCAGCTCTGCTCGTGATCGCTAATGCAGCAGCTGTCTCTGGATTGCCTGCCTTCTGTCACTTCCCAAGGTAAAAATATGATTTCTGCTTCTGAACAGAGTTAGATTTGGATTCAGTAATGGGTACTACATCTGGTCCCCGCCCCACCCCCCATCAGTATGGTCTAGCACAGCACTGTGTTATTTGCAAGCTAGTTGTGGCAGCAGCCAAATGACCTGATGCTGCCTGTGCACAGTCCCCACCACCAAGAGCTCTGTGTGATCCATCTGGTGTATGGCACAGTTACTCCTTGTATCTGACACATCTGACATATCTCTGTCACAGTGCAGGTATTAAGGGATGCAAAGGTCTGAATTTCCCAGACTAAAAATACAGGACCCCTATGTGCCCACTGCTGTGGCTGCTGTGTGGGGCCGTGACTACCATCTCCTTGTCTGAGGGCTGCTGTCACTGCGATGGACACTTCGCTGGCTTCATGTGAAAAGGTAGCTGCTTACGACTTTAGGAAGATTTGCTGTATCTCATGAACCTGTGATGAATGATGTATGTTGCCCATTATTAGCAAAGGGAGGCAAGTGCTGCTTGGAGTATTTTGACATCTTAGGGATGAGTCATGGGAATTCCTTATTTTGCATTATTAAGAGTCCATTTCAAATAGAGACAATAACTAATATATGAATTACTATTTTCAGCTCCAAAGCTACCGTGTGCCGAATTCTTGTCACCCCCCAGAGAAGCTGGTAATCATCTAATAATCATCGTCTTACAGGAAGGTAAAGCTGAAAAGCATCAATTTGCCTGGGTGTTGAAGCTGCAACTAAAAACCAGCTCCTAGCCCCCAGCTGGTTGTTCATATCACACTTCTGTGCTAAGACAGAAAATCTTAGAATGGCCAAATGTTAAGTTCAAGTCACTGCTCAAACAGAACCTGATCCAGTCAGTGTATCAATGGGAGTATTACCTCTGTGGACAATTCATTATACAGTCAATGACTGTAATTCTGTTCACAGAAAGAAGGTGTCCACAGCTTCTCTCTGTGAATAGAGGCAAGACCAGAGCATATTAATTTTAAAAAAAAAAAAAACAGGAATAAGAAACTGTCAGACGATTTTCCAACTTCAGTATTGTTAGCTGTTGCTAAATTAACAAAACATCCAGTACGTGACCAAATTATCAAATGGCTTAAATACAATTATAGTGCATTTTAAATATCAGTTCTAATTATATTTTCCTTTGACAAAGTAATTACACTTCAAGAAACCGCAATCAGAACAATTTTTCACTGCCAAATCTGAGAACAGAAGGTGAAAAAGGTGCATTTAGATGATTTTATAAATGACTAGCTTAACTTTTACATAATAAAAAACCATAATAGTAGAACAGCTTAAAAATAGACTAGAGAACTCACATTTTAATCTTATTTCAAGTCATTCAATGATTTGTAATTTAATGAGCCTTAATACAAAGCTTATATTTAGTTTTCTTTCCCTCCATTAACTTGATTTCTTGATATTTAAAGCTGCTGGGCTGTCCTAGAGAGACTATATATTTTTAGTCCAAAATTCACACAAGAGTAAAATTAAACAGAAACATTTCCTGTCCTGTCCCAGATCCAGCAAGATCCTCTGAACATCTGCTGGAGAAGACTGCAAAGTACCCTTGTGAGGACTGAGAAGCCATTTAGTTTGTAAGAATATTGGATTAAGGGCTGTTCAGCATAGAAGAGTAGGACAAGAGACAGGAATAGAAGCAACAAATTAAAAACCCAGAAACAGAAACCCAAAGCAACAGGAGAAAGCAAGGACTACTCCAAAGACCAGAGTACTCACATTGCTGATTGATGGGATGTTGCAGGAAACACTCAAAGATTTGAGAAGCTTCAGCCAGAACTTTGTAACTAGTAAGAAGGGGAAAATAAGACTATAATGGGTCTCAAGGACAAGAGCAAACTTGTGGGATATTTGAGGGGAATTACAGAGATGTGCTAAACTTACAATGTGATGTTTAAGGGAAGGGGAAAGGCAGGCATCAGAGTGGATCAAGGAGGACTAAAAATGTGAAAAAGTAGAGGAGGATGGTTGAAAGTGGCCAAGGCATGTGCCTGACCACAGCAGAGTGCCATAGTTACACTCCATTCCCAAATATTATCCTGGCTGAGAGTGCTGCTGTGCACATGTGTGTGCACATGTGTGTGAGAGAGATCTGCTAGTGAGGTTTGATCACAACTACCCAGCAAGTAAGGACCACTTGTATTCGTCGTGTTTATAACAGGTGTCCACTGCAGCCTGGAGAATGGTGCTGAGTCTGGACACCTCCCGGGCACTGCATCCCTCCAATAGTGCTTCCTCTGCAGTCCCGGTGCCCTCACATGCACATACACACCTCTCCAGGTTTGCTGTGGGTGATGAGAACTGTTCTGTCAAGGCAACGCTGAAAGAGAAAACATTTGTTCCTTCCCCACCACATGGACCTGGTGCTCTTCCAGCCTGAGGCAGCAAGTGATGCACACAAAAACTCCCAAATTTCCACCAGGTTGATGTATTCTTCTTTCTGGACTGACAACAGTGAGATACCATCAGAAAGACTAGAGTAAGAAGTACCATTCTTCAATTGTTTTTCCTTCTCCTCCTCACAATGCAAAGCATGGGAAGGATTTCTGACAGCACACAGATTAGAGACTTAATGATGGCTATAGGGTCTCTGTGAGAGAAGGCTTCCTCTGCAGGCAATGTTGCACAGACTGCCTCTCCAGGGCAGCGTGGTGACCTGGAGGCAACATATTTTAAGCCCTACCTCACACTCAAAAAGTACCGATAAGCTCTGAAAAAGTCTCATGTAGCACTTGAAATACCTCCTTAGCTACCTACTTCCCCACAGTGCCTTTGAGAAAACCACATGCCCAAGACAGCTCACAGAAAAGCTTGGTGGAGATACAGGTAGATAGTGGGTTCAGTACAAGTTTATCTGCACAGCCAGACTAGCAGCAGATTGAGAGGGGGAAGATAATTTGCAATTTTGGGATGCTGACAACATGCAGTTTGGGACAAAAATATTTGCTCTGAGGCTCTGACTTACAGGTTTGGCACCATTTCTGTTCCAGTCTCACTTTGAGGTGCTAGAGACTGCCCAACTTCTGGCTGACCGCTTTTTTATCTCCTTTTTTTTCCACCCTGTAATTAAAGTGCATTACATGCTTTTGGAATCAAATACTTTGTTCAAGGTCTTTTTTTCCTGTGTTCAGCTAATGAGCATCACAGCCATTAAACCTGAAATTAGTTTGGTGGTTTTCAAATCCCACCTACCCTCAACTGAAAGGTTCAGGGCCTCTGCAAGCTTTTAACAGTCTTTTGCACGCATCCAAGCAGTTCATGCTTATTTTCTTAAGGGAAGTATCCTTGGAGCAGCACTGTGCAGCAACTATAATTGCTACCCTGGCTCTTTTTGCTGTATTGGAAACCATTTTGTGAGGGGAATCCTCTTTTTGTTTCTACACTACACATCTTTTTGGTGTCCCTCTCCCATGGCATAACACCAGAAGTCGGGTCATTTGCTTAGTGTATACAGACTGTTTTGAAGGTCAGTGCTGGGACCCGAGAAGCTGCAAAAGCTGCACAGCTGAAGCTTTAGAGTGCAGGATCACCGTGCTCCTGACATGTAGGGCCTGGGAATGACAATCTGCCCATTACCAAAGACATATCAGGAAGTAACTGCAGAAACGGTGTCCATCATGCTTGCTGTCCTACATGTCTGGATCAGAAATAAAGGTTTATCTCATAACAGCATTACAGAGAATAGTAATTATGCCTGAGACCATACAGACTGACTGGTGTAATCAGGCCATGTTTTGAATCGCTTCTCATTGGGATTCAAATCCCATTTCTCATGTGAACAGTGGAATGTACTGGAGTACACCACCCATCTGTCTGGTTAGAATTCATAGCCAGGTTTTGAATACAAACAATGTCCAGAAATCATTTCTTAAAGGTCCTTTTGTAGTAGTGACTGTGATTAGAAAAGGAAAAAGGAAAAAGGAAAAAGGAAAAAGGAAAAAGGAAAAAGGAAAAAGGAAAAAGAAAAAGGAAAAAGGAAAAAGGAAAAAGGAAAAAGGAAAGGAAAAAGGAAAGGAAAGGAAAGGAAAGGAAAGGAAAGGAAAGGAAAGGAAAGGAAAGGAAAGGAAAGGNAAAAAAGGAAAAAAAGAAAAAAGAAAAAAGAGAAAAAAGGAAAAAAAAGAAGAAAAGAAAAAAAGAAAAATGAAAAAAGCAGGCACATTGGTATTCAGATCCAAGCAAAAAAACATTAGTGTAGTCCTAAAAGTCATTGGCCTGATTTATGGTCTGAATTATTATATTCCTCTAGGGTTTCAGTGACGACATACTTGCTGCATGCTGTCTGTTTCATACAGTCCTTGGTATTTCTCAGTATTATTCTGTAAAAGTCAGCATTTGTGCAAAAAAAAAAAAAAACAGGGAAGATTAGAAAAGCCAGAATGGTGCTAGGCCCAGCATAGCAATCACACACCCAAAATGGATCATGGATTGCCACAAGTGGCACCACTGCCCCTGCTGCCCTCCACCCCCACTCACAAAACATCTTTGTTTTCCCCTTGAATATCATGATCCTTCATGAAAAGTCACATGAGCATAGGCTTCAGCCTGGGGTTTGTGGTGGCAGCGCTTCAGTGTTGAATATGAACCATTCTGATGTTTTCCACTGATTACCATTTGGGTTCTTCTCCTGCACAACATCTAAAATGATTCCTCGTGTTTCTGTTGTCCTCTCTCTTAATATAAGAGAAACGAGCATTCCCTAATACTGAAAGGCAGATAAGGAACACTTTCCCCAAGCAAAGCACAACTAGCCTGTGGCCAACCTCTTCTTCAATATTCTGCTATGTCAACATCTTTCCTAGATCCCCCCAGATGATTACGCATTCGTACTGATGAGGAAAATACCCAGAGGTACTATAATGCCAAGAGCTTTGGCAAGAATGTGTCTCCTCAATCTTCCTTCAAGGTACAAAATAGCTTCTCTCTCAAGGAGATAAAAAAGAAACTTTCTATATATTCAAAATATTAAATAACCGTCAACTTTCTATGTCTGTAACACATCTGGTACCTCCTGTTACTGGAGGCAAAATACTGAACTAGACAGATCAGTGTTTGAATAACAAGATTATTGTTTATTAATATTATAAAAGATGTCCACTGGTGACAAAGATGGACCTTTACTCGACTGCAGACCTCTCATCCTTTTCCTAAATATATGCCAGCTTTTATGGCAGTCATGAACAAGACAGACAAGTGCGATACCAGCAATTTTTGTATATTTTTTTTCCTATTTTTCATTTGTCTCACTGTATTTCTTTGTAAGTCCCATTAAAAATCAACAATCAACAATCTCACAGATTACCTTGCTCAAAGCAAGAATGTATTTTAAACTTGACTTACCTATTCCCTCACAAACCGTCTACCAGAAAGAAAACTCTTCGCAGTTTTAAAATGACTTTCAAAAATACATTAATACGGACCTGGAGGCAAGAGTTAATGAGAGTCATTTCTACCTTCTTCTAAGTACTGGCTGTATATGCAGGGACTCAAAGCAATTCTCTTTTCTAACAGGATGCCTCCTTCATTAGAAGATGAAGAATGAGGCAAGTTCCCTTTCTTTTCCAGGAAGATGGGCTTTTAAGGA
Source organism: Anseranas semipalmata (assembly GCA_013399115.1). Classification (NCBI taxonomy): domain Eukaryota; kingdom Metazoa; phylum Chordata; class Aves; order Anseriformes; family Anseranatidae; genus Anseranas; species Anseranas semipalmata. The sequence continues at coordinate 366,307 of VXAA01004924.1, read as the reverse complement.
CTTATTTAACATCACAAGAGAATCAAAGGGTAAAATAACAGTTCTACCATGCTTTCTTTTGCTATTTCACCCCAGGTTGCATGCACACCAAATATGCAGCTGCATCGTCATGAGATCATTCAAAAAAGAAATATAGGAGACATTGAGGACCTTCAGCCATTACTGTCACACAATATGTGGATTAATGCCAGACCGACTGAATATAAAGTGTGTCCAACTTCAGCATCTTCCTCATGAAAAGCCCCAGACATTAACTCTTTGCCACTTCTGAAATCTTGAGCACAAACATTCCTTTCTTCTAAATGAATAAGTTTTTCATTATGAGTCACTGAAAGTATTAAGGATGATATTTTTATTCAATTTTGTTTACTTACTTATTGACAGGTTGAAGTTCCAGACATTAACAAAAGCCATTTTACAACAGATAATTTAACATGACAAATGAAAAGACATGTATTATGTGTAAATGGCTTCTCCTCTTTAAGATTCTATAAAAAAATAAACATTCATTCTTCTTTAAAGATCTGATTGGTAGTTCTAAAGCTGTGGTTTTCCTGATGAAATAGTGAAAGTTCACAGAACTGGATGTCAACTACCCATACAACATGCATCTAAATAATTCAAATAATGGAAAATATTTAAATGAGCCATAGTGTAAGCCTGATGCTTTGAGTACATAGAAATTGTAATCTACTCTGTACAGTGGCCAAACGAAATGTGTATAACTGGATGCAGTTAAAGAAGAAGCAAGGCAGGGTAATAAATCACCACCATGACAAGGAAAACAGCTCTGTCCAGCTTGACACCAGCTTTCTGAGACTTCTACACATGAAGCGCACAGTCTAATGTCTCTCAAGTGTTCTGTCTTGCATAGCCTCTAAAATTATAACACACTTAAGAGAAGCCTTGACAAAGAAGTGAGGTAGGCATCACTGTGGCAGGTAGAACTATAGAAAAACACAGGGACATTTTAGACATTGTAAAAGTGTTTAACCAGGAGTGCCTAATCCCACCTTTCTGGACCAGGTCTGCACCCTTTGCACTGTGGAGTTCAAGGACACCCAACAAACGAGCCCTATCTCATGCTGTGCCTTTCTCACTAGACTAGCTCCAGGGATGTTAACAGCAAGATTAACTCACAGCTTAATGAGAATTACATATGTGCCATTTCACATCTTGCTCTACAGTGTTTATATTTGCCATCACTAGAAGAGTCCCGCCAAACTGGAACCTCTCTGGCTTCCTCTGCATGCTACACAGCTGCATAGAGCTGCTCCGTGTGTGCATGTGGGACATTTGACGCTTCAGAGCCTATCACATGTACTGTCCAGCTGCAGACCAATGTTTTGCAATACGAGCAGTGAGTTTCAGACACATCAGCCTCATCACGGATGCCTGCAGCTGAAGCTAGTTGTTTTTAACCACTGTCCATCAGGCAGCCCAAACAAAGCAAGTGGTCTGGCAAAAACAGTTTATTTTGAACGAGACAGAGATGCTTTTGCATGGCTTCACCAGCTCTGTTTTTTCCAGCCTCAGTTCCTCTCAGTTCCTCAAGCTTTTGAGCAACTGTGGATGCAGTTCATGGCTACAATTTGTAGGTTGAGAGAAATTTACAAATCGCTCAAATCCTGGAACTGACAAGCCTGCTCTATAAATAAGAGAAGTAGCAGTTTTTCATCCTGAGCTTAAATTAGGTTTGAACATTCTGAAAAACCTCCTGTGAGCCTAAAATACTGATAGGAAGTACACACATTTACTCCTTGTCTAACCTATCTCAAATTAACCTCCCCCTGCCCATCTAACATCTTTCCATTTTGGTGGAAACTTTGTGATGCTCTGATTCAGACCCAGAAAAAAAAGTTTTAGATAGTTCATCCAGAGTTTGTCTCCAGCTCAAATGTTCAGCTAATTATGGAGGCACCTATGCTCCCTTGTTAGAGCTTGACCTGAGTAGTCCTGAAGTGCTCACGTGCCTGCTTCCAGCATGCACCCCACGTCTGCCATCAAACAGGTATCTATCTGTGCCCAGGAGTGGATCTGTACAACTGCCCTCTGCCCTGGGGAGTTCACAGGTAGCACCTGTGGTGCTGGTCCCATGGAAATGAATCATCATACTCTCCAAAAGCATTGACTAACTCAAGCTCCATTAAATATAAATATATATGTGCACAGCAAGGGGACAACTTCCCCCTCAGGCACACCAGGCAAGCTAGTGCTTACTGTCCTGTTCACCACTGATGTAAGAGTGGCCAGATACAAATCCTTCCTCCTCCTTCACCTTACAAGAAATCTCAGTGTAAACTCAGATATCCAGCAAGTATGTTCTGACATTTAGAAAACATTTTAATTCCTCCCGTTGGAGTTTCTCTACTTTGTATACAACTATGCAATGCTTTTTGGAGCAGAATTTTAATGTCTGCTGTTTGTGTTTTTGACATCTTCTTGTGAGACACCTCATCTCCCACATATCTACAAAACAGTGGCCGCAGAAAATGTCTCCCCCCAAACAAGTCTTGACAGTGCATTAAAATATACTTTATTGTCCTAATGGAATCTGTCAGAGGCCTTCTAATGCCTCTGTGCAGAAAAAAAAAGAAAAAAAAAGAAAAAAAAAAAGCTTCTGGTTTCTACTGACAAATTTCTAAACATATTGAGATGAATTCTATTTTTTAATTGTCCTTTTTCTAGACTGAGGTATACTCTAAAGTGAAGGGATTCACTTTTCCTACTACAGAGATCAATGAGAGCACCACCATATCATTTTTTTCCCCTGGCTCTATGAGTTCCAAAGAAAGCAACTTACTGAACTCTTTCTTCCTTAACCCTAAGGTGAACTTTCTAAAAACATCAGAAAGATATCACATTTCTTATGTATTCTTCCATATTCTGCTGAGAATTTTTGTATTCAGGAAAGATGTTTTAAAATTTTTCTCCTCGCCTACTTAGCTACCTTTCCAGTGAACACACATTCAAATGAAAGCAAGGATTTTATGTGTTCTTAAACCAATAATGGCCATTTTATTCTCTGGTAGTATTAAAAATTGCATCTGTTCCAGCTTATTTACCAGTAAATTTAATTCATATACTCCCTTACGGGGGTTAGGTCACCACAGCAACACGAATTTTACCTATTCACCTTCTACTCTTCGTGGATTTTCTTTCAGAAGTAATATCTCTGTTGCTGGCACTATATCTGCATCCAGCTCAAAATTAATAAATGTCCCATTTCCTTTCATGCTGGAAGTTCTTTAAGTTTTTGCTGTAATATTGACAATGATTTTTATATTTTCTAAGGTAATATTGTCACTGCTCTCCTTTTTGACCAGCCTGTGCATGAAAACCCTAGCAAAGAAATTAATGCATTTTAGTTCTTGCTTATTTATTCCAAATACCAGTCACTGTCTTGGCGTGAATGGCTTGACAGATGTGCTGAGTTTTTGTGGTCTCAGCCTTTGAATTGAGTCAACCTTCCTGTCCTAGAACTTTTTAAGATTTTGATTCTCTACCATACACAGAGCAAAATGGTCTTCAATACTCATAAGGTACAACCTATAGTGGATAACTTCCTTTTCTTGGTAACTTGGCTTCAGATTTTTCCCATTTATATTTATTCAGACCTGGAGTTTGGATCAGAATATACTGATCTTGACATTTACTAGTTAATATATGGGCAAATGCTTGCACAAAAAGGACACATTATCATCCCATACAAAGATATATTATTGCAGCTCCTATTAATGGTAGTGTAATGAAACTCTACCCTTAGAGGTATTCAAAACTCAGTTGAACAGGTCCATCAGCAGCCTGATCGAAGTTTGAAGGCGGCCCTGCATTGAGCAGGAGCTTGGACTAGATGGACTCCAGAGATCCCTTCCAACTTAACTATTCAATGAACATAACATTAACATGTTATCCTTATAACAATGGTTTTATTAGAATCATAGAATCATAGAATATCCTGAGTTGAAAGGGACCCATAAGGATCATCGAGTCCAGCTCCTGGCACTACACAGGTCTGCCCAAAAATTCAGACCATATGACTAAGAGCACAGTCCAAGCGCTTCTTAAACTCTGATAGGTTTGGTGCCGTGACTACGTCCCTGGGCAGCCTGTTCCAGTGCGCAACAACCCTCTCAGTGAAGAACCTCTTCCTGATATCCAGCCTGAACCTCCCCTGTCGCAGCTTGACACCATTCCCTTGGGTCCTGTTGCTGTCACCAGAGAGCAGAGATCAGCGCCTGCCCCTTCACTCCCCCTTGTGAGGAAGGTGCAGGCCGCCATGAGGCCTCCCCTCAGCCTCCTCTTCTCCAGGCTGAACAAACCAAGTGACCTCAGCCGTTCCTCATATGTCTTCCCCTCTAGGCCCTTCACCATCTTGGTAGCCCTTCTCTGGACACTCTCCAATAATTTCACATCGTTTTTGTACTGTGGTGCCCAGAACTGCACACAGCACTTGAGGTGAGGCCTCACCAGCGCAGTGTAGAGCAGGACAATCACTTCAATTATCATTATCACAATTTGCTCTTCCTCAGGAAGTCGTGCTGTAGAATGAGCTGTGAATCTGGTGCTTATGAAATCACCAGACAAATAGGGATTATTTAACCTGCATAGTAAAAGCAGAGATTATGTAAACATCCCAACAATGTTTGCAAGTTCAGTTTGCAAATACTTTATTCTTGTTTTGTTTGTTTGTTTGTTTGTTGTTTGGTTGGTTGGTTTTTGTTTTTGTTTTTTCCTGTCTAAGGAAGGCCTGCTACTGTAAATGTATGGTAGATCAATGCTCGGAACTTATGATACCCTAAGGCCTGTATGTTACTTGCAATCCTTGCTCTTTAGGTGAAGAATCACCCAATAAAATCCAAATGACTAAAGAGAGATGCATGTGCTGTTGGGGATTACTTTCTCCTCAGGCTTGTGTGCTTCTCTGCAGCCACCCATGAGTGGGGGAGCTCCCAGCCTGCTCACTCCTGCTGCCCATAGAGTCCTGCTTAGCCAAACCAACCAGCACCTTTCCTTCAGCAGTGCTTCCCTCCCACACCCTTCACATTGAAGCTTCCTGAATCTGCTTGCCAGTGTTTCAGGATGTTCATGACTTTCTTAGCAGGAAATTTTTCCAAAAAGGAGGAAAGCATAAGGACTTTTTCTCTGTGACTGACACAGACCAAGGTGCAGCTGGTGACGATAGATCTACACAAGACTCACCACTGAAGGAAAAAAATGAAGGAAAAGACCACAACAAACTGTAGTTAGAAAACAATCACTGAATCCACCACAGCAGTTTCTGCCATATACCAATACATCACAGCAACAAACACACTTCATTACCATCTTCTAGCCCATTTTCTGCAGCATGGTTTAATCCTCCTCTGCACTGAATTCAGAGTTCTGAGTTTTCCTGTTGTAGATGGATAGATGGACACTGGGCATTTGCTACTTCTTGGCAGATAGAGCAGATCCTAAGAATGAACTGATTGGCGCAGTATAAAACACAGACCAACTGCAGCCACTGTTCCTACTCTCACCTATAACCCAAACACATAATCTTAGTAAATGTGATTTCCTGGGGTGATAAGTTTGGTCCTATTAATAGTCTCAGCTTTTGGAAATATAATTTGCTTGACTGCCTAACTTTAGAAAAGGTGATATGGGAAAGGAAGAATGAATGCATCAGAGAAAATTAAAGCACAAGGAAGCACAGAGAGAGAAGCCACACAGCTGCAGAAAAGGCAGCATCACCTCACATACCTGTGAGGGAAAAGTCAATAAAAGTGTGACCAACTGATTTTACAAGAGCATTTATGCAAGCATAAAGTCACCCATGTGAAATATAAAGAAAAAGCCTGAAAAAGCAAAGCCATACAAGTAGAGAAAACTTTGCATAATACTGCAGTCCTAAGCCGCCAAGGCCTGGTAAGTGGAAATCTCCTACTGAAAGTGATTTAAAATAAGGAGTTAACTTTGAACAGTGGATGATGTTGGAAAAATAAAACCCAAGGTGCTGTTACTTCTCTGGATGGACCTTTTTTTTTTTTTTTTCAGCCAGTTAGCATAGGAAAAGGGATGCAGAGTTATTTAAATAAAGATAAAAATTTAATCCATAAGGAATCAACACTCTGTGTCCTTATGGTTTTAAAATTTTTAGATCAAAACAAATCATAACATTTTCATAAATTTTACTGCATTTGAAGACCATTATTTAACACTTACTCATCCACTGGATATCACTTACATTTTTTGTTAATAAACTGTATAATTGGAGAAAGAAAGTCAGGTCTATGTTCAAATGTGACTTAGATGAGAATATTGATCTTATGATTAACAAAAAGAAAATAGCCAGAACAAGCAGTTCTCAAAAAGCTTCAGAATCTGTTCAGACTATGTAGTAAATAAATGGCTAGAAATAATAGATGCAGCTAGAGAAATCAAGGTTGGTTTGAGAAGGACCTGTACAAAAATACAGGGCTAAATCTGCAGTGACCTGATCAACTTCACAACCTTGATGTATCCTATAATCTTAGCAAAGATGACTGTACCATATTTCTAGGTGACAGGTACAAGATATAACCAAACCATTTTATTTCTGTGATCTACAATGGTGAAGTGACACACAATAATTAGTTACTTTGGGATTTATCACAAATGTGTGATTCCATTTTGCAAGGAATCCAAAGTTACATCAGGCATTGCAGGCCCCTGCTGTAAATCTTTTGCAAAACTGGGGCACATGTTCAGTATGTTAAGCAAGATCTGAAGTTACATTTTCTGAAACTTTTAAAATGGCACAGCAGCTTCCTCCTTTTCTTTGCTAACCCCAGCACTGAACATAAAGACAAGGTTTAACTGATATATTCTAGAAAAGACTGGGCAAGTCAGTATATTTGCTAAGGTGAGCTGATGAGTACATCATTTGCATTTACTGTCCACCAGCTGACAAACTCGTTTTATCCTGCAGAAACTTTTTATCTCTAATTGTTTTACATAATCTAATTGTTTACAACATTATGCAACAGTATGCAATTGCCAGATTGCTTAAATGTGTGGTTATTTTTTTTTCTTTTTTTTTTTTTGGCCAATTAAGTATGAGCAGTACTTAGGGCTGTGGGATAGTTTAGTTAAATTGTCTAACTCAAATCACCCACTGAAAATGTAACAGTTAGATGAACCTATTGTAAAGTCTATATTTTCTCCGTCTGTTTGAGGTTTCTCTGCATCCCACTCTCACCACATATCTCATATTTGACTTTTCTTCCTAAATATAAGGAAAATCTGTAGTGTTGGGGGGGGAGGGGGCACAAGAAGTATTGCAGAAATGTATTATGTAAAGTTCTAAGGCATTACTTCAATCACAAGTAATTTCTTCAATCATTTTAATCAAGCAACAAGAACTCACATTGTGATTACTCTCCACATTTTTTAATAATTGTTCCTTCTGAACTGATATTAGTCCCCTGATCAGATCTCTTTTAGGAAGGAACCTTGTAATCTCTTACTTCTTGGCAAACAGTGTGAAATATGTCAATTCCTGTTGATGAGTCTTTTTAATAAACGTAAAACCAATGACATCACAGTGTGTGTGTATTCACTGCAGGAAATTCCAGCTTCTCTGAGAAAGAAAACTCCAACTAGATCCTGCACAATGTCCTGTGTCCTAGCATGAAACTAAGAAATGCCTCCTTAATCTTTTTCTCCTATCCAAAATTCATGAGAGCCTCAGGTTGATTTGCACTTGCATTTGCTCTTACTAGCTTTCCATCCAAGTGAAATCCTAAGTTTTGCAGCTTTCCAAACTTCAGTACATTACTTGAAATCCTTTATTATCCTGCCATCCATGGGCTCACTGATATAGAGAATCCTGTAATTAACAAGCAAGGACAGAACTTAAAAAATATGAAAATTTTAAGGTCTACTATCCTGTGACAGTTCTGACAAAGATGTAGTTTTGTCTCAACTAATTAACACTGACACTGAGGATACTACACAGGAGCTAAATTGCAAGCTGTTTTGTTTGTGTTAATTGCTCTGTTGGCATTATTTACCTGTCCTCCATTAATTTAAGCAAGAACAATTTTTGTTCTGTGGATTTCAATGAAGATTGTATTAAATATAGCTACTTTCATTTTTTTGCCACTTTTCCTTTATGTTGCAAAAAGACCAATTTGAAAGGAAAGAAGAACACAGTAAATTTTGGCTCAGTGGGAGATGCACTCACAGTTGGATCCCTTCTTTTTATATTTCTCATAAATGCACAAGTATGTTGCCTCCTGCATTTTCCTAATGACAGAAATTTAAAGTCCTAGACAACAATCAACACTACAGGGGCAAAACTAGTGCAGTTTTATTACTACAGAAATAAAATCAAAAGCTGGATCTGAAGCTGTGCATTTTTCAACTTTTTCTTAATTTCAGTTTTTACCACATTTGCTTATCATTCTTCAAAAAAGAGTTTTCAAGTTATTACTAAGTGTATCAGATCATTTTAATTAAGCATGAATAATAAATAGGGAGAGTGGTGCTTTTCTGAGTGAGCATGATATCCATATTAGTAGCAGGTTCACAGAGGACACTGGATCCCAGGCAGGTTAAATAATTTGTTCAAAGACCCACATGGAATACATTGCAAAACACTGGCATGGGTGATGTTACCAGATTGTTCTGAGGACAGGATCCAATCTGGAGAAAAGATTGTGAGGACGAGAGAAATCTGCACAGACAAAATGCAAATACACTTAAGGACGCACACCGGCTGCAGTAAATTTTCTTACGTTTTGTGAGATGACATTGTTGAGTGTACATTTAATGCCTAGACGTCCACTGGGGCAAAATTAAGTTAGGACATAAAATCCCCATCCAAACTAACAAGCTCCCAGTCTGTTCAGCCATTTCTAGTTGAAGGAGAGGAAAAGATAGCACCAACATTATTATTCTGGAGTAGTTTGAAAGATCAGGACAGGATGTTTCAGCCCAAATGGGGTGACACACCTGCCTTAGGGATTTACCGAGGACAGCAGTGAAGAAAAAGATCAAATCCCCTTTTTGTTTCTTTTTTCTTTTTAATGAAAATAAATAATGTGAGATGAAAATTTGAAGGAAAAAAAATAGGTTTATGTTTGACACATTAAAGACCTCAGTAGTAAATTAGGATGAGGATATGTGCAGCTATATGACAGAAACAGGATTTTTTTTGAGGAAATAAGAAGTTGGTGGATGCACTCAAAGCAACATTCTCCACTGAAACTCCCCTTGATTCAAACATTGCTACAAGAATCACTAATGCACTCAGGAGATAATTGATGTTCCTCAACTAAAGAAAATTACAGGGAGATCATCACAGAAATACAGCTTTGACATGGAGATATCATTATTTTCAGACTCTAGCAACCTCTGCTCAAAAGAAATATAGCCAGATATAGCCAGAAATGTAGCTAATTTACACTAGTGAAAATCTGTGTTGAAGCCAATGATTTATTTTAACTAATTATTCTGATGGGGGTTAGAATCCATTCTAGAATGTACAATTTTTCCTCATACCTGAAAAAATGTAGTATAATGGAATTAGATATCACAAGACAGGAACCTTATAATTCTTTGAGAGACTGCATAATGAGGAAATGTCTGTAAGAAAAGAAATTCCCAACTTCTGGTCTGGACTGGATCGTCAGCTGGCTGGCCATCACCAGCTCTGTTTTCTGGTACAAGAAGGCTCGCCACTGGAAGGTGTAGGAATCCATGCCTTCACAAGACAATGCTAGTTACAAACCCTTCTTATTAAGTATGAAAGCCATCAAAACATTTGAGTCTTTTTGAAAAAATAAGATTTTTTTTTTAATGTAAGGCAGTAAAAAGGAGGTAAAGCAGTGCTGTTCAGGTATTGGTTTGCAGTTATTCTAGACGGACAAACCTTCACATGCTCGGGTATGCAAGGGGAATCCTGTAACATGCCCTTATAAATGAGGGGGAAGGGAAAGAAAGAGTTGCATTCTTCCTCCATACACTTCTGGTGTTAGTGCTGCATCTGCTCAAATTACCATGCAAGCCAATGTATTAGTATTGACAACATGTTAAGATTTGACTTCCTGAATGAAAAAAAATCACTATTTCAATTTACATGTTATTCATAGTGAGCAACACTCTATTGTTATTGCTTTGACTGCTTTTGTAATTTTTTCCATTCCCAACAGAAGCAGAACAGGATGCATTAGTTAGGTAGCATGAATGATTCACCGTTTCTTAGGTGTTATTACAAAACCTGAATTTTGTCAGCCTTTACTGGAGAGCTTTGTTCTTATTCTTCATGTTCAGAGAGCTTCAAAGATTTTGTTGTAAAAAAAAAAAATAGAGGAAATGCAATAGTTTTTTTTTTTTGAAATTTACATGGCTGTATATATACTTTAAAAAAAAAAATAACTGTTAATAATACAACAGAGACATGCAACAGATTCTGGTAATGTCTTACAATAATACCTTTTGCTCCGTCCTTAGGCTCAGGGACCTAAAGTGCTTTCAAACTGCAACAAACTCCTTATTCACACCCATACACATCTTCATATACAGCACCATAGAAACTTCCACTGCCGCTGCAGCTCAGTGAAGCAGCTTTCATAGCTTGCAACAGCACTATGCAATAGTTATGAAGAATATATCCAGTGAAGCTGCAGGGGGATTTAGGGATGCAAAATATGCATTAAGATATTATAAGCTAAACTAGTAACAACACCTGCAGTTAAGGCTATCTGACACTTTCCTTTTTCAGGTGCTGGCTTCAGTTGCTTATAATTTTAATTTAGCTATTGAGTTGGAGGTTTTCTGTCCCAGATGCCTGTCTCGACTTAAAGTTTCAGCTCAATTTTTTTCCCACTGTTCCCAGAACGAGGTTATTGCCAGTGGGGTGAGTGCCGTTGGCATTGAAGTTTAAGAAGTAACCACATCAACAGGTCTCAGTGACCGCTGATGCAGCCAAAGAGCTCTCACAACATCAGCTACTGCTGGAAAAGCTCACACAGGCACTGAAAGGCAATAAAAGCTCCAGCTTCACAGACCTGACCATGAGAGTATTTCCATCAGTGCTGTGAGTGTGAGTAAAAAATATATTTTGGGCCATAAATTATTCTCAGCTGCCTTGTTATGGCATGCTAATGCCCCCAAGGTCTGAAGAAAATGGTTGAAAATTAGTGTGAAGGGGGTCACTGAGGTGTTAGAATTGGTAATGTGCCCATGAGAATGCAAAGCTTAACCAAAACTACAAAGCTTCACGGTAAACCTTATTTGGCATAAAATTATGAAGGCCCCGGGTAAAGGCTGGAGACAATCCCAGAAGGGATCTGTCTGGGGAAAGAAGCAGCAAGGACCCAGGATGCTGAGTTACAGGCCGCTCTCTGCAGTCCCCCAGTCAGCTTTCCCCTTGGAAGAAGGGGAAACCAACACCATGGGCACAGAAAAATCCCTGTGGGAATAGGGAGGAATTGGGAAAGTAGCTGGAAAAAAATATATATATCAGCAGTGCGGAAGAGAGCTGGAGCTGTGGGACTGGAGGCCAGAAGGGAGGGCAGGGGCTGGGCTGCAGGCAGGGTGATGGGAGCCAGGCAGGACTGCAGAGCGATGGGAGACGGGAGCAGGGCAGGGTACGATGGAAGGAGAAGGGAGCAACGAAAGGATGGGGACACAGGCACAAGATGCTCCTCTGAAAGCCAGGACCAGAGGCGATTGTTCCGAATTTCTGCATTCCTCTTCTGCTCTGTTTTTCCCAGTCAGGCTGGAAAAACAGAGTCTGTCCTACTGCGCCATATGGGCCTATCCTGAGGGCCAGTCATTTGAAATCCATCGCACAAGCATGAGCTGAGCAAGTGACTGGGGCTGCGTTATGCGCTTCTGCCTTGTAAGGGGCTGCCATCACCAAGGCACACAGAATATTAATGGATTTTACAACTGCTAGAGGACAAATGAGTATGCAGGCATTGGGGACCTTAGGAATAAGTCCATATAGTATCATATGACTGAATTTTTGTGTTTTCAGGTTGGCTGTTTTTTTATGTGTGTGTTTTTTCTAGATAGTTTAGTTGGTTAGGCATTAAAAACCTACCGCTATTGGAAAGAAAGCAGAAAAGAAGTATTTGGCAGTTATCCATACATGGAATGACCAAGGGCTCATGGGAGAAAGGATCACATAGTTCACAGCAGTAACATGCTGCATAAATCCAAAGCTGCTGAATTTATTTTGCAAAGAAAACCTTCAGTTACCTTTTCACAACTTTTGCAAGTTTGAGTTGCATTTTACTATTTCCTTACTGTGTAGTGGAATAAAGGAATTATGCAAACTGTGGTGCATAGGATGCTGGCATCATCTCATCACCTCTCTTACCAAAGTACCCTGGTGTATTTAACTGGGTGAAGTTATAAGGTCGTTTCAGACTCAACACACCAGTTTTATATATCACTGGGAGATGCTTCCTTCCACCCACGAGGTCATCATAGGGAGCTACCAAGGAGCAGTTGCTCCTGAAACACAGGAACTAAGTGGTCTGCAAAACCAGGCACCTCATCTCCAGCGTGGCAGGTGGTGCTTAAAAAGTGCCAATCTAAATGCTGGAGCAGACATACAGTGACTGTTGCAGAACATGACAATGCCCAGAGAGGCTGTCTAGTGTCACAGGAGACTGTGGAGCAGAAAGCTACTTTTGGAACTACTACATCGTGTGCCACAAATAAGTACTTTTCTTCAAGTCTTTTCATAAGCAATTTCTAACCAGCACATGGTTTGATCTGTCAAATAATATACTATGTCTACCTATCTAGGTCCCATTTTTGTTGTTTTTCAGAGAAAATAACATCAGGGGATCTCCTAAGCTAGCATAAATTCTTATTTCATTATAGAACTAATTTCAGTGGTGGTTGAAAAGCGAAGACTACTTAGGATTTGGCATTTGGGGCATTCTTTGACATCCATGGACTGGAGATCTCAGAGAAGGCACCAAATGAAAAATGACTCAATAGAGGGAGAAAAAAAAAAAAAGTACCCAGGGATTTTTTCCTCTTGAAAATTATCATTTGGACTTTTTCCATGTCCACAAGCAAAATTCAGGAATGTAGTCAAACACATGTGCACAACTCCCATTGAAGCTGCTAAGTTTCATATGCTTAGTGAAGGGCAAATAATTTTCTCTGAACTTCTGAATGTTTTATTTGCAGATGTGCTAGAATCTATGTGACCAGTATGCGCAGACATTATCACATTTTATTTCCCTTCAAATGCAAGTAGATTTGGAGAAGGAAAATGGTAACACAATTTCATCAACGGCAGTCTTATTTTGCATTCTTGCAACCCAAACATGACTGCTACACAGATGGAATCATGAACTGATGCATTTACAAACTGTGAGCTATGTCCTTTTGGCATTTGCAAAATGAATGCTTAAGTTACTAGTATTTGAAAATGTGGCTACTGTACATGTCCAATAATTTTCTTTTGGCTTTTTAAATCCATATTCCAGTATTAATATCATGATGACTCCAGGCATGCTAGGAATCAGGATCATCCAATATGCATCCTGGGTGTTAGTCTTTGGAGCATGTTCTTAACATGACAATGGTTTAATGATAGCTTAATATATAAGAAATGTCTTGAACATTTTATAGTATCATCATGCCATCTAGAGGTGGGATATCACTGAGGCTCCCACTTATCTTCATGGTAGAAAAAAACAACATATTTAGACGTATAGTGGGATGGAAGCCTTTAAAGATAGCCTTTCATTTGGGTGCAGATAATGGCATATGGCATGGATCCTGTGATGGGGAGTGTGTCTGGTGAGTCAGGTCCTATATCGGGGTAGCACTGGGAAGTAACCCTCCTAGAAGGTGGACTTTTGGGGGCTCTGGTTCAGCATAACTTCTGGCCCTGACCAAATAACACCGACTTCTTTCTCACTCCTCATATCCCAAATGAAGCCACTCAGATGATCAGAAATCAGGCTGCCCAACTGTATCTGACTGGAAACAAGGGACACCCAGCAGACATCCTTGTGCTTCACATAAGCCCCATATCAAGGGGAAGGTCAAGGAGAGGAAAGGGAAGTCTGTTCTGGCAGCCTCAGTGCCAAGACACATGACAAAAGAGTGACAAATATGCTTGTGATTATGGAGAAAACTTCTAATTACAGTGAACCAGCTCACACCTCTTCAGTTACAGACCCCATTACAGAGAACGGTCAGAAGGAATGGAAAGCCCAGTAACTTGAAATATGCAGTTTTCAAGGAACTGTCCACTGGGGGCATGGAGTATGGACCTTCTACATCTGAACAGTTCACCAGCTGTAGAAGTACTGCAGGCCCATTTCCTATAGTTTTGTGTCTGGTACCCAGAAATACATGAAGTCTGCCTGTGCTCACTCACAGGGCTCATACCTCACTGCACTTACCTTTGCTGTCCCCTGCACAGACCTTCATCTCAGCTAGTGCCTAAGCTGATGGCAGAGACACTGACAGAGTCCTTCTCCGTTACCTACCTTCTTCCTTTCATTAAATACATTGCAACTTAACATTTGAGGCTACTCTATCAGATTTAGTTTCGGTTAGGCCATGGGTTCTGGCACTATTAGTAAAGGACAGGAAATGCTATTGCATAAGCCTCATTAGGAAACATTAGACACTAAAAAAAAAAAAATACTGGTTATTTACAAAAGGAAAATAAGCAAATAAGCCCCAGTCAATCTGTTGCTTCTCTACCCAGCTCCACTAGAAACTGCATTGCATCTGGCACTCCTTATTCGCCTGCTTATGAAGTCCTACAGAAGAATAAACACTTTAGGGATCAATGCCGCTTGAAGCTGTAAGATGAGTCAGGTCCATTTCAAAAAGAAAAAATGAAAAGAAACAGCCAGCCTTGCATTCATCACATGTTCCCTATCTGCCTTGGCCTGTTGATTTACCAGTACTTTTCCTACTTCCCTGAAGTAACAGGTCCCTGAACAGGAATCAAATGTCTCTCACAATCACAGGACCACAGGATAATTCAGGCTGGAAGAGGCCCCAGGAAGTCTCTGGTCTAACATCCTGCTCAAACATGGGCAAGGGTGAGATCACAACAGCTTGCTCAGGGCATTATCTAGTCAGGTCTTGAAAACCTGCAAGAACACAGACTGCACAACCTCTACAGTCGAACTGCTCCACCGCCTGACTATCCTCATGGGGAACAAGTTTCTCATTATACCTAGTCTGTTCTTTCAGTTTACCCTCTTTGTCTCTTGCCCTCCCACTGTGTATCACTGTGAAGAGCCTGGCTCTGTGTTTTTGATTACCTCCTTGTCAGTAGTGGGGTCCCCCCGAAGTCATCTTATCTCCAGGCTGAACAAGCAGCAGTCCCTCAGCCTCTCCCCACAGGACAAGTGCTCCAGCCCCAGTCATCCTGTGGGCCCTCTGCTGAACTTCGTCCTATTTATTGATGTTTTTCTTCTACTGGGGCCCCAAAACTAGCCACAGTAGTCCAGATGTGGTCTAAAATGCACTGACTAGAGGAGGCAATCACTTCTGCTGATGCTCCTGTTCATCAGAAGCAGGCCTTGATGCTGCCAGGGCTCACGGGGGCTGTCTCATCAGGGCCTTGGCTGCAGAGCTGCCCCCAGGCAGTGGTCCCCAGCCTCCGGCACTGTGAGCTCATGCTGAGTGAGCCTTTGTGCCTCCTTGATGTTTTTAGGATACATAAATTCCTTCCTGTTTTGAAGATCCATAGCTTCTACCTCTCTACATATCTTTTACAACTGAGCTTCTTATAGCCATGTCCTTTGAAATGACACACCTACCCTATCAGTTCCTCTAATTTTGCTCTTCACGCCTACCCATAATACTTGTTTAACTCATTAGCAAACCCCAGCATTTGTTATGAATTTGATACATTTGTTAGCATTTTTTACAATATTTCCTTTTATTATTTCATGATTTCACTTTCACAGTAGAGCGGGAGATAAATGTATTTCATATTCATGTTCAAACTCTCCCTGTCTTAATATGGGGAGCAAAAATATGGGAGAAAAAAAAGACTACAGACAAGGAGGCTGCTGTTGGAAAGTGGCAAGAGAGCCATGATTATGTTTAGTTATGATTCTCAACTTCTTTTACCTTCAGGTGATTCTTGTCCTGTTTTTAAGGATACAAGAACAGTAAATTAAATAAGGGTATTGCATAGAAAAACTACTGAGAGAAACAGAAATATCTTTTCCCCATAGCAAAAATCTATCGCTTGGTTTACTTTATGCCTTGTATTACATATAAAACCAATGGCTGAATTTGCTTTACTGTCTACCGTTATATTCCTATATCTAAAAGTAGAGAACAAGCAAATGTCAGCATTGAAAAATAATATGGAAAAGAAAATCTCAACTCAGTGCCCTTGCAAAGTAGTATCAAAGGCATTCTGAAAACAATCCTCATCACTAGAAATATATGTCAAAAGTAGTAATTAGTACTGTAATTACCCTACAGGCTTGGCAACTGGCTTATATAAACATTTAAGCCTCAAGAAAACAGGTCAGCATGACTTCAGTTGACACTTACAAATACACAAGATGAGAAGAACCAACCAAAACTCAGAAGAATACCATGCTAACTATGTCTGCTTTCACTTGGATAATGCTGCATGGGACACTGATGTTTTAAGCAAGCTCCCAGCACCATCTGTGTAATTTATCCAACAATTCCTCCAATGTAAAATTCATAAGCTGTTTTCAAAGCAAGAACTACTCCATTGCCAGCCAAGTCTTTTAACAAAAACAGTCATTTCCACTGTTCTTCATGCTGCATTTGCTGTTGCCAGAGAACTCAGCACTCACCTCAGCTACAGTGGGAGCTGGAGCAATTGCGGGGCCCCCATAGACCCCACCCAGGAGGCTCTCTGAACTCTGGCAGATGTGGCCATGCCATGGTAGACACCATGGAAGACATGCTGTGGCAGCTGAAAACTGAGCCACTGAAGTTACTATCTTCAGCTGTGACTTGCCATCTTTGAGATATATTGGTGCCCTCACCGGCAGACAAGTGTGTTAATGGGAATTAATGACTGCAGCATCATAGTTTGCAGCCTGGCATCGTAAGGGTAGATTGACTCTGTTTTGGGTTTATGTGGCCTGTGGAGATCAGCAGTCCCCATCATGGTGGGAATGTCCCCACCTGTGAGTGGGACTGTGGCTGCAGCAGCTTCACCTCATGTTCACCACAGTTTCAGGAGGTGAGGGGGACTTGGACTTAGCACCCATATCCCATTTTGCTTTTCCTTTCTGAGCCCATGCACTTTTGTCTCTGAGTCAGCACCCTTTTAGTTTCAGCTAGTTAGGAGAATTAAAAAATCCTTTTTCTTTTTTCTTTTTCTTCAGGAGAGGAATCAGATAAAAACAGTGCTAGATCTGATGCCAGAACAGATCCGCCTCCTTCCAGTCCCTGAAATTTCCAGCCTTTTAGAACTGCAAAACCAGATGCTTTAGAGGAGTAGTAGTGATAATCATTTCATCTCTATTCATATAACTAAAGATACTATTCTTATTCATAATTTTTTTTCTAAGAACCTTGGAAATCTGCTGTAAAATATTGTAGGTTGAGACTAGCTGCTTTAAAAAGAAAAGTTCAGGCTTTAATCTGTCTATAGCTATTTTAGAATGACTAAATGCTCTTAATTTGCTCCCTTTCAAGATTATCATATGCTCAGCTTCCAATATGGAGGTGAAAGTCTCCAAAAAACTAGGCACACTACTGCTGAATTTGCTTTCTTTCCTAAAAATCAGCTGCTTCTTTTGAGGAACACTGAAAAGTCACAAGTGCTGACACCTCAAAATTGTCAGTAAAATTTGAGAGAGTTCTGATATATTTATTCTGGTATATATATATGTTACAGAGAGATGATTCATATAAGTATGAATCATGATATATTTATTAGATAAATTATATATCAGAATATGAATGTGCATTTCTCAAGACAGTTTGTGGTCTTTTTGGTTTGTAACAATAGAAGCTCACTTAATTTCAGTTTTTACAGGATAGTCAGTTACAGTATGAGGTTTTCGATTTCATGAGCTAATGCTAAGCTTCCCAGCAAGTGCTTGCCTTGTGAGTTAATCTTGCACTCATTATCTACACCAGCAAAAATACACCCTTGTGACTGAAAGAAATGGCATCTTAACAGAAAATAGAAAAGAAAAGCAGCTGCCCACTGTGATGAGAGAAAACAACCTGAGCACAATACTCCTTGAGGACCTGTTTGAATTGATACATAACGACAACCATCATCAAAACAAAGATAATGTCATACAGATAAAGAAAAAAAGGCAGGAATAGTAAGAGGGTGTAGTAGTATTTGCAGTAATAAAACTGTGTTTCTGGCAAAAGCCTAAATAAAGACTGTACTAATACAACCATGGAAAGAATTAACGGGACTGGATTTCCTTCTAAGCAATCCCATGTTTTTGTTCTATAATCATGAGTAATCAGTTGAAGGGGAAAAGAAAAAAAAAAATTACCTTAGCCCTTAGAGGGTACAGCAAAGGATTTATAAAAATGACTTGCATTCATAGAGCAAGAAAGCTAGTGAGAAACCCAGTGTTTTCATGCGCATCGCCTAATTCTCTTTCCAGTTAATGTGCTAGTCTTTAATTCTTTGTGATTCATCTCTCCGTGCATGTCATTCACGTTAACCATCACTCAAAGAGACTTGCAAGCAGAGAGGTCCGATGGAAACGCAGCCCAGAGACTTCCAGGTCTGTGCCCCTTTCTCCCTGCTGCTTGTCCTGGCCTGACCTACTGTCCTGTGCAGGAGGACACTGTTGTACAGTATTGATTAAAGGCAGGTTCTTCTACTTCTCAAAAAGAAAAAAAAAAATTGCAATAGCAAGGCCCTCAGTACCTACCCACTCCTGCTGAAGTGATTGCAGTGTCTCTGTGCCCTGTGCCACAGTACTTCTCAAAAACCATGAGCCTGGCTCCTTACTGAAGTCAGCAGTTATTTCGCTGTGGACCAACAGAGGGGGCTTCCATGGGTCTCACTCATACCTGAGCTCTAGTTTCCTAGTCCCCATCCAGCGGGATGCCGTGCATGGCCCAGAGCTCATCCCAAATCCCGGTGCTTCTCCAGAGTTGCTGCAGTCACACCCTGAGCAGCAGGCATGCCGCAGGGCAAATTCAGGGGTTAACGTAGTTAAGTGCTATTTCCTGCAAGCCGGAACAACACTTTTAAGTGTGTATTGCTGTAAGTGCACAGAGACCCCCAGACTGGAGTGGCCCACAGCTACAAGCATGGCACGAGCTGTCTAAGCAGGGATTTCAGCAGCGGTGCTATCATCCTACCCAAAAGATCCACATCGGCAGCAAACTCAAGGGATAACTGGTGCAAACAAGCATGACTCCAGACACCCCGTGATACCACTGGTGGGCTTGAAAACAGCCCCAGAACAAGAGCTGCACAGCAGCAGCAGCAGCAAGCAGCATTTGGTCCCCCTCCGGCTGACCTCACCTTACCTCAGCTTACCATGTTCACAAAGTTCACCTGCACTCACAAAGTTGAACTGAGACCTACGTGCTTGTCGAAACGTCACCTGTCGAGACATGCGAGCATTTTCTTTGACTTATTCCCACTTTTCTGCATGCCGCCCTCCTCCTCAGCCGTTATCGCGAGCTCCAAGTGCAAGCTGTGTTGGCCAAGGGAGGGTTATAGCGCATGTGAGGTTAACTGCCAGGAGCTCTCTCACAAGTTCTCAGAAGGGAATCAATACTAATACAGTTTTCAGATTCTCCGTTTACTGCTGATAGGGTGGAATATTAAAGTCCAACTTTTATTTATTGAGAGTGCTGTTCTAAATTTATATTTGCATTACCTGTTGTTATGCATGCATGAAACGTAAATTATCAGTATAAATAGAGTAGCCCCTAAAAACACTTTGCACTCAACCGAACTATTGCATTTTTCTGGAAACACAACTTTTACTCCTTTCTCCTGTCTTATCTATATTGTAATCTTTCAATCTCTGACAGCACAATGCTTTCTATAAGAGTTATATCCAGAAAAATAACAAAACCTCTTTGCAGAGAGTGATACAAGTGAAAGAATAATATCAGAGAATGTGAAATAATGCAAGAGCACAAGAAATGTTGCCATATTTTGATGTCAGTAGCTGCTAAGCTCAAGAAATGTGACCCCTCTAATGTGCCAGGTCTATCACTTTCTGCAACCCTGATGCATGACTGAGCCTCAGAAAGAGCGAGCAACTTTGTGTGCTGTGTGTGCTGAATGTGAGGTCTGAGAACTTGTATATAAAGTCAAAAGACTTCAAGAAAAAGATCACCCTCATCTATAAATTTGGTTAAATTTTCCAAAGACCCTTTCACACTGTGTACTCTGCCTTGCAAATCTGCCCATACCTGTCCCCCTGGGAAGTGCTGAGTGCTGCCTCCTGTAAAACAAGCTCTTCCATAAGCAGAGGACAAAGGACACCCAGCTTCAGATGGCTGCTCTATCCCTTACAGTCAGCAACGAGCCACATAACCCTACCTGTTTGCTTTCTTCTGGCTCTTCATTTTAGCTACTGGTGTGACTTCTTCCTCCCCTTTTTGGTCTTTGGGCATTGGTCTGATCATAGAATCATAGAATCATAGAATCATAGAACGGCATGGGTTGAAAAGGACCTTAAAGATCATCTAGTTTCAACCCCCCTGCTCTGGGCAGGGTTGCCAACTACTAGAGCAGGCTGCCCAGCGCCACATCCAGCCTGGCCTTGAATGCCTCCAGGGATGGGGCATCCACAACCTCTCTGGGCAACCTGTTCCAGTGCCTCACCACCCTCTGAGTGAAAAAATTCCTCCTAATATCCAACCTAAATCTCCCCTGTCTTAGTTTGTAACCATTCCCCCTTGTCCTATCACTATCAACGTGTGTGAACAGGCGTTCCCCCTCCTGTTTATACGCTCCCTTCGGGTACTGGAAGGCCGCAATAAGGTCTCCCTGGAGCCTTCTCTTCTCCAAGCTGAACAAGCCCAGTTCCCTCAACCTTTCTTCACAGGAGAGGTGCTCCAGCCCTCTGATCATCTTAGTGGCCCTCCTCTGGACCTGTTCCAAGAGCTCCACATCCTTCTTGTGCTGGGGGCCCCAGGCCTGCACGCAGTATTCCAGGTCGATCTCTGATCAACAGCACAGTAACATTCGAGGTTTCTATTTTCTCCACATTGGTTCAGGACTTTTCCCTTAAAAGTCCTGTGTCTATACAGTGGCAATTTTTTTTCTTTGCACATAGATGTGGAAGTGGAAAGGTCAGTTTCAGGCCAGAATTTGAATCTCTTAAGAATTTGAAATACTTAAATTACAAGTTTGCACACTGTTCTGCACAGATATTCCTCCCAGCTTTACAGACGCAAGAGGGTAAGGATTTCAAAATGAATGTATTGATTTGTTTTCTCCCCTGGAACCCCAGGACTACCAACAGTCAGAACAGGGGATGACTATCCATAATGATTTTGCTTTACTTCAAGCTAGGAAAACCACACCTAATTTTAAACTACCAGAGATCACAGAGTGGAAGAGGACTAGCGCAGCTGCATGTTATACTGGAAGAAATGGGTCTCAGCCACCCAGAAGGGCCTTCACGGCATATGGACTCAGTGTTGCTTCTGGTGCATATGTGAACGGTAGGGAGTGAGCTGGTAGCAGGGCTGGACTCTACAGGGCCTGGGAGCTGTATCATGGTGTACAGGACTCCATAAACATGGGGTCAGATACAGATAGTCTATAGCAGGACGCCCAGACAGGACTGCCGCTTTACTGACCACATCCACAGTACCGCAGCCAGGCAGCTCCCGAGCTGGGCTGGGCAGACGTCAGCTCAGCACCGTGTGGTACCGCAGGAACCTCTCTGTCTTCATCACATCTTCCTTGGGGCTCCTGATTTTTTAAGGGCTGATTGCCCACCTTTTAACCAGTACAAATCTTACACAAAGAGCTACAGTGCAATTTGCAAAGAGGCAGGAAAATGAGGATGAAATTTCTACTTTTTTGTGTGCTAGTTTGCTGAATGAGAAGTATCACAGGAGCAGGTGAATTGGCTGTTTTTTTCTTTGATATCACATAAATAAAATTAACAAGAAGATTCTTTGTTCATTCCAAAGGCATCTTTTACTTCAGATTTACTACCGTGTCACTACAGAGACAAATTTTGTTATGATGTTCTCCAGCACCAAGTTGAATAATTGAATTGTCAGCCAACCACCTAGATGAGATTTTTAAAAAATATTTATGACTGTTGAGCACAGAAGCGTTGTAATGTTTTCAGTACACATTTGTTCCCTCTTTAAGGATTTCAGATCATTCAAATGGAGTCAGTCATTATTATTTTAAAGGATGTTTCTAATATGTTATTATATTATCTCTACAGAAATTGAACATTCATCAGTCCAGGCAAGGTTGTCATGACTAGCAGCAGCTTTTGGAACCACAGATATTTATGTATTATGTATTGCTATCAATCACAGCAGAGGTATCAGCATTTTTCTTCTCAAAAGAAAACATGTACATACACATCCTTATTATTCTCTTCTCTTTTGATGCTTCTTCTCATATACAGCAACTGCTAGTTTTAAATCTTAAATCTTAACAACTGTTGGTATTCAGTATTAGAAACTGCTCTGGCCATCTAGACCAGAAATTAGAGCAAAATTTCCAAGCCGTCAGACAATGAGGTCATGGAGCAACTTCCTAAATGGAGAAGAGCAGACAGAAGTCCAAAGCCAGGTGAGGACTGAAAAGTTTACAAAGGCATTTGGTATAGCACTGCCAACTGCAATAGCATGCAGCAGGACACAGTGATGCAGGAGACCTCCTCCAGCGTTACAATCATTCTATGTATTGCTCAACAAGGTTGCAATAGCACCTTGGTGCTACCTTCATCCTCGAGGCTGTAGCTTGCTGGCTTGGTGCTCCCACGTGGAGAAAGGCTGGTGGTGTGGACGTGCCACTCGGCACGCAGACCTCGGGTGAAACCAACGGCACCCCCTGTCTCCGGGAGCAGGCTCCTTGCTGCCGTGCTCGTGCGCACGCCCAGCCACCACCCCATGTCCCCGCGCCCGGCCACAGTGCCGGCAGAGCTGGCAGCAGGGTGACCTGCTGGCCCCTCACTCCCCGGGCAGCCCCACTGTCTGCAGATGGCTCTTTGGAGCTGCTGGGAGTTCTCTGCAAATAGCCTTAATTAGTGACATCAGCGCTGATAACCAGTAATGACAGCTGAAGTTATATCCAGCTATCACGGTGCCATAAACAGAAGTCAAACGCTTTCATATTAGCTCGATTAAGCTATAGGTAATAAGTCTCTTAAGCCACCAGAGTGGCATTTTAAATAGATTACTGAAACTTGACATAGTCTTTATTTGATGTGGGCTTTATCTTCCAACATGGGGTGTTGTCAAATCTTTGCGCTCCTTGTACAAGCACTGCTAAACCTAGTTACTATCAACATGAGCAGTGCTGCCAAAGTCAGGGGTAAACAGAAGGCTGCGTAACAGCGTGAAGTGCAGCAGGCTGCGGGCAGCAGGAAAACGGGCAGTAGCCTTCAAGCAAGGAGCTAAGGAGGGATAATGGAATAGCATGAGCAAATAGAAAACAATCTACATTTTAAAACTGAGTGAACAAAATTGGCCAACCTCCCAGATGAAATATCTAGCCTTTTTTCTAATGAATTAGTTATGAGGCTTCCGATTGAGTTTTTTTTTCATGCCAAATCTCTGGGTTACACCTAACTGTATTATACAATGAAATCTTTTCTATATTGATCACACTTTTTTTTTCCCAAAAGAGCAGTTTTTATTACTCTTGAGTAGATAAGAGATGTGGTTTCACCCCTAGACAGTGAAACTAGAATATCAGCATAATCCTTCTTAATACTTTCTTTGCTACTTTAGCTGTGTAATCGTTTCCAAAAATATCTGTGTGACTAGGGATCCAAGAGAGCTCAACAACAGCTCCAATCGATTTCAATTGTTCACACAGCTGTATGACTTAAGAAAATATCCTTTATCCTTATTTGGATTGCTAACAGAGACCCAGCAAAATCCTGTAGGATTTTATCTGTTTGTGTGAAACTGCCTCCTGAGTAATATTAACCTGCCAGTTTAAAGCTTGGATAATGCAATTACCTATGGCTAGATCTTGCAGCCCTGCTTACATACGTGAGCACGTAAAAATCTCAGGAGGTGTTGACTAACTCACAAGAAAAAAAAAATCCAGCCAGTGTGGTTAGGGGATACATATATTAGTGTTCCCAAATTTAAACAGCTGAAGTCAGTGCGAACTTTCATGGATGCCTCTAGGCAATCTGCATCCTTGGCCAAAATTAAAAGATAAGTATTCCACCAATATATTAATGCTAATATCTCATATCCATATAATTAAAATTAAAGACAATTCTTACACAGTAATTTTTAGAATATTACAAGGCACAGATGAAGGGGAGAAGCAATTTGCACTGACAGGTTACTGATTCATGTCATTTTAACTATACCAACTTATACCAAAGCTTTTAAGTATTAATGACACCATCACTAAGTCATCAGAGCTAACAGGTACAATTAAAACACTGGGAGCCAAAAAGTTTAGCTCTATATTTGGCATGGAAAATGCAATTTATTTTTTTTATCATTTAGAGCTTTTCTTTATCCTGAAATGCTAATTGTGTTTGATTCCATATATGACCTCTCACAAGACATCTTTCTAAGAAGGAAATGAAGTCTTCCCACCTGCCATGCTACTGAGTATTATTAGGCTCCCAGAGCAATAAAAGGCCAGACTGAAAGTGTTTTGCTAAGCCATGCCAAAATTCCAGTGCTTAAACACTTCCTATAAGAAACTGCATAGATGATGCCAAGAAAATG
This sequence comes from Anseranas semipalmata, assembly GCA_013399115.1. Classification (NCBI taxonomy): domain Eukaryota; kingdom Metazoa; phylum Chordata; class Aves; order Anseriformes; family Anseranatidae; genus Anseranas; species Anseranas semipalmata. The sequence goes on along the minus strand of VXAA01004924.1, from coordinate 341,428 downwards.
TGGTTATTATCAACACATTGCTTCAACACTATGAAACAGGTATCAAAAACATTTATTGATAGAAGGTTTTTGGCTTGACTGGGGTAACATATTTGTTGTATCTTGAAAACACTGGCACAAGGCATCAAAAACACCATGGATGTTGGTTTACATATATATTCCTATTGCTCTGAGGTGGTCTGTCTCAGTTGACATCATCCGAAACACAGCTTTGAGATTTTCTTCCTACATTTCTGCCCATATGGTCACAGTCAGCAGCAAAAAAAAATCCATCGGGGAAAGGAGTTGCAAAGATTCCCATGGTTTCAGAAGGGTTTCTGAATAGTACTTGGAATTAACTCATTTTTCTGAAGTTTCTAAACAAGTTCAGAAAAGAACTAAGTTCCAACTTCTCTTCTCCAGCGATTGTGAAGTTCCCAGGAAAAGAATATGCTCTTACAACAGTGTGCAGCATCCTCAGACCACAGCAGGCTTCCACATTGCTCTTCTGTTAAAGAAAGCTAAGACCAAGGTGATCTTTCAACTGCTTTTTCAGTTTGTTTGCATGATTTCCAAAGTGCTTTATCCTGTTTTCCCAAGTGATCCAGCACTGAGGACTACCTTTCAAAGAGTTTTCCAGGAAGTATTTGATAGCAGTTATCTACAACATGAAAGGATATATTAGCAGCATAAAACCTCTGTGAGCAAAGAAAATTCCACCGTATGGTGCATTTTTTTTCTAACTTTACAGAAAATATCTCTTCTGACAGCTTTTGTCTTTCCTCCTACAAATTTAACATACTGTTACTTACACCTGTGCAACCTTCTCAAGATGTGTGTTATAACCGACTTCTTCCAGGACCACATAGCAGTTTCGTGGACTGCCCACATTGCCTCCTTTATATTTATATTTGCATTTATGTTTCCCATTTTCTTTCCTTTGAAGACACTATCATTTTTCTTCTGTGACACTGCTATCTCACACACCTGCAGTTTCACTCCTGACCTATATTTCTACATATGCTTTCTGCCTGTTTACAATAGCTGAAAGATTCTGGTGAGAGACCCACTCAGTCTGACGTTTTCTCACAGTTTGCAAGATATTAGGTATGATGTAAAGTCCCTCTCCAGCTGAATATGCTTTATTTATCCATTTGCAAGATTTTTAGGTAGATGGGAGTTGGAACTAGATGATCTTTAAGATCCCTTCATACTGAAACCCAATCCACTTTATGATTCTATGATTTTATGATTCAGATTTTTGTTCTGTGATGGTCATGACTGCTATGATATAACCCTCTTTTTAGCAACAATAGCCTAAATATATATCATAAAATAGGCTTCAGATGCCACAGTTATAATAAAATGACCAACATAGACCAACATACTATTCATCGCATTGTGCATGCACTTGTAATTATTTACATATACACTTATGAGTTTATTATAACTATTCATTGCAAAATTAATTAGTTAATAATATATAATATGATGCTTTTTTTTATCTCTAATTCACTCACTGTCATTTAACAGTTACATCTCTTCTCTGTGTCCTGTTTCTGAGCACACTTCAAATGAATGATACTTTTTGTGAGCATCAACATTAACAACTTTCTGTGCATCTTATGTGTTCAAAAACCAACATCCATTTGAACTTTTGCTACTGTAACTAGATAATATCTGCTTAGATTATTTAACTTTTTAATCTTAATTTTCCCAATTATTGCTAAAATAGGCAGGAAACAATCCTTTAGGGAAAAAGATCTTTCGACATTATTTCCTAGTGGCATTTGTGAAACAAGTCCACTTAATACAGTTCCATATCAACAAGAGATAATTGGGCATCAGTTAAGTGTATGCATGAGTATATAACTAAACTGAAGTAACAAATCAGATTTTCCAAACAACCAGTACTGATTTAATTTCAAACAACCACAGATTTGTCAATACGAGTTAGAAATTATATTCTACAAGACCAAAATTGTAACATTTTTTGTGGTTATCAGAAAGTTATGTGAGGTAAGTGACTACATGGCATGCAAAGGATGAGAGTACCAAGCCTTTTGTCTTTTTTAAAGAAGCATATGTATTGTCCTAATTACTTCAGTACAATTTCCTTGATAATTTTATAATCCCAGATCTTTTAAACAAAGCTCAGTTTTTATATTCTGGTTCTCATATAAAAATACATAGTAATTGCATGTTTAGTACATATCTTCTTTAGTGGATATCTTCTATTCGGTACAAAACATATTCAGTATATGCAGTTCAAATGATTTGAGATGGAATTTAAGAAACTGGTTAAATCCAACCTCTCTTCTTGATGTGAGAAAATTACATTAACCATCACTGTAGAAGTAATTTAATATTTAATGTTTTTCTTCTGTTTTAGAGATGTTTTGAGAATTTCATTTTTCCTAGTGTCAGAGCAAACAGAAATAAATCCTATAAACTGGCTATAATAAACCAGCAGGAGTTTCCACTATGCCTGCAACATTTATCTGGGACAGTTACTTTCCTTACTGGCAGATGTTTTATTGTTCATGTCATTTATTACACCAGAGTTTTACTGCGTAGTGCTATTGTCACCCATTCAGAGCACACGGGTGCTGCAGAAAAGGCCACGATATACGACCAGAGGGAAGAAATCTGTCTGAGGATGCCCTGACAGTGCTCTTAGCTCTCACTTCACTGTCCAAGAGCAGGGTTTTCACTACTATTAGGAAAGTTTGGCGGCGTGCTCCCCCACCCAGCACATGCTCAGACAACCATGGGAATGCACAAATGTATCCTGCGCCCAGGCCTCCGTCTTGTCTGCTCCTGCTCTCACTCAAACCCCTGAAAAAAGAAGTTGCGTTTAAGAGAGCACCAAGGGACACTTCCTGGCCACAAACCCTGGGAAGAAGCACAAACTTTTGGAAATGATTTAAAGAAATGGCACTGAATTTATCTTTGTTTTCTTTTGTGGTTGTTTCAAACAACTCTTCTGGACAGGAGCCAGTGAAAAGTCAATGTTGACAGAGGATAATGGTTTGTGGTCTACCCCAGCACGTTTCCACTTCTCCATTTGAAACCTGACCTTCTCCCTCACAGAGCAGTCACTGGACAAGCCTGAGGCCAAACCGAGACACAAAGCTTGAGCCTGGAAGGAATGATATCCCGTAAAGCATGTAGTTAGAAAACCTCACTGCGCTCTCATTTTCATGAGATCTATTTTGACGAGATCTATTTTCATTCTTTTTATGTGTCAGTCAGATCAGGTTCCTTAGAATAGATAAGCTCCAGGACTCAGTAGGAAAATGAAGATACTGTGATGCAAGTTCTTTTTAACATATCCTTTCCACTTATGAGATTTTATTTTGCCTTCTTGTTAGAACTTGTCTTGGTCAACTGCATGTAGCATACAACTGAGGAACCAGAGCTACCAGTTCTTAGACAACACATGCCAATCCAGAACATAGGAACCCCTCTCCTCACCTGACTGGGAACACTAGGATTCCTGTCCTTTGAGTCTCACCTCCTAAGGGTGATGAAACCCTTGGCTAAGACTTCTTTGCTGCCTAGAAGAGGTAGCTAAGGCATGAAGCTCCACTGGGCAGAGCCCTATAGCCCTGTAAGTGTGGCATTGCCTTTTCTAGTAAGAGGTCACGACCTTTGTATTATGTCTGCAAAGCCTTGGAGCTAGGACATGTCAGACTGGCTGTGTTTGGATTGTCTTGGACTGCCTGGAGCTTTGGTTTAGCTAGATGAGGTGTAACAGCAATTATCTACCTGCCAGGTGAATATTACCTGATTGCTTTAAGTTTTAGCTTAGCTTTGTAGGGTTGTGCATTGAAATGTCTATTGTTATAATGCTTTTGAGATTTCTGTACATAATAGATAGTAGAAGTGCAGCAGTTATTTTGTGTAGAGGCAGCTATGAACCTAGAATAAAACTAGTGTAGAGGAGTACAAGTAACAGATGATAGCAGAGGTTTTGAAAGTGTAGAGACAGGATGAAACCAGAGGCTCCCAGGCTATAAACAAATTATTGGTCATTAAGCTCTTTAGTGGGAGGCCAGTAAAACTGGCTCTAGAGATAACAAAGGGAACAAAGAACAAACATTCAACATGTACAAAATGTACTATATATAGTATATTTAGATATAAGGTGGAATTGTGGACCAATAAAGTAAGAGCAACGTGCAGTGCGTGCTAGGAAATATATAAAAATAGCCCCAAGCAGATCCTAGAGTAGGGAGGAAGAAATCCTCAGGAACATCATACTTCTTCCAGTGGAGAACTCAGGACACAAACAACTAACCATAAGCCTTTCCCCTGCTTCTCAAAGAACACCAGAAGGGTGAGCATAACACCACAGAAAGGGATAGAGACAAGAAATTTGGTGTGTACTGGTTTCAAGGGTATCATGACTGGGAGTGACCTGTAATAAGTGGGAAATTGGGAGTGTTGGTTTAATCAAAATGGAACAAAAAAATAATAATAACTCCTTGAATAGACTGCTAATACTTTAATTAATTCTTGGATTTATATATATAATGTTTGTTTTTTTAGCCAATGTAAATTTCATGTTGTGTTTTGTTTGGTACCCTGACCACAAAGCTTAGCTATAATTGTGGATGCAACACAAAAACACATTAAGAAAGTTGTTATGCCCAGGAGAATATGGTCTGCATGATGACAAAATATACCAAGTGCATGAGACAGAGGCTGAAGTATGAGTTAGTACTAAACCAAGCATATTATCTACAGGAGACAGAGATTTCAGAGAAACAGTTCAGTTGTGCCTATTGCCTGGAAGAATAAATAAAGGCTCCTTGGTTTAGAGAAGATGAACACTTTTTATTCTGACAGCTCTGTTTTCCCATTAGTAGCTTCCCATGGCATTGCCATCAGACTGTTGACAGAAATGTGGTTTTGTAAGTATTAATTTCTAGAGGGGGTGGCTCTGTCCCTTAGGCCATAATTTTTGTCACAATAGAAGCAGCTTTTCACATTGCTAAAATTAGTCTTTCAGTTGACTTTGCTAGCAGAAATATGACAAATGCTTCTGAAAATTCTTATTAAGCAAATTTCATGGAGATATTTATTATAACTTCCTGACATTCTTAAAAAATAGAAAGCACAACACAGAGTACTCCTCTGGGGTATATGCACACATTTAAATAACTTCTCACAAAAATAACAGGATGAGAGAGAATGGTCAAGATGACATAGCTGTACTGTAATACATGCCAGCATATCCAGTTCCATTACTAGCATCTCATACATTCTGTCTGAACTTTCTACCTTTTCACCTTTTGATTTTTCTAAATAACAAAGAAGTGGACTGGGGGGCTGGAGGACAGAAGACTCGGCAGAACTGGGAAGAAATCATCCTCTTTTTCATACACAGTCTCTTAATGCTGCTGTCAGCATATTTCCAGAGCACAGATGCCTGTGAAATACTACTTGTGAAACCTGAAAGTCTGCATCTTTACTTTTTCTAGGAGACCTCCCATTCCCTCTTCATTAAGTCAGCTGTAAACATTACCTCCAGAAAAATAATCTTAATGTGTCTGGGATACCAGCTGAGAGAGAAAAGCTCCCTGTTAGTAGCAAGAGTACTTTTAAAAAGTGAAAGGACAAACAAAAGAAGCTAGAAGAAAGAGAAGAGGAGCAGAGCATGGTCAGAGCTGTGAGGTCAGTAAAAGGAAGGTGTTAAGGGAAAAGACTTTGAGAATAGAATACTTGTTCTTCTGCAAAGAAAAGCAAGACCTTTTGTAAGTATGGCATATAATAACAGCTCTCAATCATTTCTGAAGAACTCAGACTCATCCTTTCCAGTGGGTTAGGTGTTATTACTCCCCCTCTACAAAAAACTGAAGACAGGTCAGAGGGCTTCATATTCTCAATGCAGGTGAAGACAGCTGAGTACCAGCCTTGCAGGCAGCCAAGGTACTCTGGGCTATGGGAGCAGAGAGAGATGGGATACTCACCCTTGGATCAATATCATCTTTGAACCTGCTCTCAAAATGACACCATTAGCACGGGCTAAATTTGCTCTGTACACAACTCACTCCACCACATAGCCTTGGCAAGTGCAACCTGGTTTCTTTAAAAAACTGATTAATGACCTTACTTTCATTTAACTTGAACCATACCGCTCAGGTCCTGCTCACTGAATGAGATAAGTCATCCAAACAACGATCTTACACAGTGAAACTAGAGCCTTGCATTGTTCAAATGACTTTTTCTTTTATCTTCTGCCTAGTGGCCAAGCATAGCAATGATGGCCAGTGATATGATATGCACTTGAATAAAACTGCCGAGGAGTCTCAGAGATCTGACAACACTATAGGCATTCAAGTCCTCTCTGTCAGTGCCAGGCTGGCACCAGAAGTCATTTACTTGCTTAAGTAACCTATTCTTCTTCATGTCCAGTTCTTATTGCTCTCTGTCATAATGCAATACAAATCCTTTCTCCCTGATTAATTGTAATATCATAAATGTATCATTGGGCATGAAGTTCTACCCTTCTTAAGCTAGCATGTCTCCAAAGATATCAAAAGAATTCCTACTAGGCTAAATGTTAACTTTTATTTTTGTCTGTGTCTGCTGGTTATTCCTCACATGATAATAAAGTTCCTGTTTTCAAAAGGAAAACAGAGGAGGGAAACAAAAATATATTCTGTATGTCTAACTAGTCTAGAAGAAAAACTATGCTTTTCAAGCTATTCCTGTGCTGGATGATACTGAGAAATCTATTAAGTTAATATATGGAAAATCTATCTTTACAAGTTGTCAGGAAGGATTAAAGCAGGGCAGAAATACCATGCACATGCAGCCAGAGCAAGCCAGATGAGGAATTTAGGCACTGCAGAGTTCATAGGAAGGGATTAAAACTAATGTGGTAGTATTCATCGGAATAAGTGAGGAGCATGGATGTAAGAGATAGTATAGTTCAGCTGATATGTGATAATTTGTTCAGCTTCTGTGACCTGGTCATATGTTTGAGTATTTTGGCAGTGGGGGGTGATTTTGTCAGCAACTGAACTCTGCAAAAACTCTGGCCATGCCAGTAGTGTGATTACCTAGTTGCTGGAGGGAGGTGCTCAAAATGCATTTGGGGCTTTTGAATTCTTTCTGAGTCCAGCAAATTGACTGGTTGATCTTCTTTACATTTTCTATGCTCTTATTAATAGGGTTAGTTTTCCTTGCAGCTCATTTTTCATTAGCTAGAGTATAGCTGCAAAGACCCTAAATAAATAGGAAAAAATAGTGTGGCATGGTTATGGGCAGATGTTAAAAAGCTTATTTCTTCTCTTACAAGCAATTTCAAATTTCAGAATACGGTTTCATCCCAAATATGGAAAATTAGATGAAATGCTGATTTTTTCAAAACTGAAGTTAACAAAATAGTTTCAGTTGAAAGATCTCTAACATTTTGCATGTATGTAAGCTTCCAGAAAAGATATTCGGCTTTCCAGAATACATCAAACACCTCTTGTTAACCTCCTCTGAATATGACAGTTCTGTTTCATGGAATGGAAGCAAGTCCAGCTAGAAGTATTAAGCAGGTGATAAATCATCATCTCTGATACATGGATGTTCGTAATAAACTTTTAAGAGAAAGCACTAGATGTACTGGAATGACTTAGTTTACACATATGGCTTGTAGACCATGAGGATCTACTCAAAGTAACCTAGGCAGATTTCAACTCAAAGGCATTATGGTCTGCAAATAAATCTTTCTTAAATTAGCCTTTCTCTTTTTCCTAGTCCAATTTTGCAATTCTATTGGACATGAATACACATCCCAAAATATGTCACCCATTCCTGTGAAGTTCAAAGTATGGTGTCTCTAGTTGTTGAGGACACTCTACATAAATGAATCATTTCCAGTACGACACCATCACATTTGCGCAACTTTCATACCTCCCCACAACCCATTGAAAAATACACCCTTACAGCTCCAGGAATTGTCAGACTCAGGATCTAAGCTTTGCTTTGGGCCACTGACTGAAATGTTACAATATTGTTTCCAAGACACTCTTGCTTAGACCGTACTGGAATGTGATTCTCAGAATGCTTCAACTGCAGGTATTTTGCATTCTATCTCACACAAAATCACAGTATAGTTTATCTGTGAAATGCTAGGAAGATGAAATCCAGCATATTGCTCCACATCAGGCAATTACTATATCTAAGACATCAGAGGATGTTTTGGCCTCCTTGTAGGCACTGCCGTCATCAGAGTACACTCCCAGAAATCAAGTGAACAATAGTGTCACATGTTTGTTGTAATCTAAGGAAAGACTAATTAGAAACAAAGTAACAAGCTTGAAGGCAACAGGAATCCAGAGTAGCATTCACAAAGGCATGCACAAAAGCTATTTCTGGACACAACGTAGCTTTATCTGCTGAAACAGCAAGGAAGGCTGATACCAAATGATATTATAATCTCAGAAACAGAATTCACTCTGTGAATAAACGACAAATGCCACCTGACCAAAATTTCTTTTATTTAGAATACAAAGACATGATATTTTATCTGCATGTCTCTTGAGAAATCTCATACATATGCATGAGATGTCTCACGCATATGTATGTGAATGAAGTTCCTTTGCAGATATTAACTTTATAGGCAGGAATCCAGGAAAGCTTTGGCCAAGCAGGAAACAACAAATGGAAAAGGCTTCAGTCATTACCAGCTTCCAGCCCTCCCATGTGTCAATCTCACTTCTGACAACATGAAGAATGATTCCCCTTCTCATTCCTCCCTTCTTAAACATTTTCTCCAGAAAATGATCAAAATGAAGAATGTTTTGGTCATGTGGACAGGCTGGATGAGGTTAGTGATTTTTATGGAAAGAAAGAAGCTAGAAATGGCTGTCTCCTCCAAAAACTCGCCTATTCCCTAGCTTTGAACATCTGATTACACCACAGCTCATCTCTCTTTGTATATTTTTGGCTTGTGTTTTCACTTGTTGAGCACCTTATGAAATGCTGTTGATCTTGGTCTGCAACTTCAAGAGACCTGTGCTGTTCACCTGCTTGCATGCACAGTGCTTCTCTCACAGTCTTGCAGATAAATCTCTGTACAAGAAAGAAAACTGAAGCTGTCAAATGTACTAGAGCTTATCTTTAGCAACACCCTGGATATTCCCAGTCTGTAGAAATTGATAGCAAATATTTGCAGTTGACAGTTTCAGCTTGAGCACATGAAGAAAGCTAGCCATCACAGTAAAGAGTATTAAGCAAAGTACAAGAGAGTCTGTTGACTTTGTTGATCTAATTTGACTCCAAAACATTTTTTTTCAATCAATTTTCATAGAACAACTCCAGAGTAAAAGAGCATGAAGGTACTCTGAATTATTTCTAGCCAGTGATGATGCCATTGTGTGGAAACCCGCGAATCTAACAGTGAGACCTGCATCTGTGATCTTGTGAAGGGTGCAAGAATCAGATTTTTATTGGTTATGGGAAAGCTGATATTGAGCCAGCTACTCCCAAACATTAAGGTCCCAATTCTTCACTCCCAACAAACTATGTTTTGTGCAGAAATGCCATGATATGGGGCAGAGAATACAGGACAAAGCTCATTTTTAAATCATGCTACTGCATGCCCTATTTTCAGATAGAAATCCATCATATTCCAGCATCACTGAGATTTGGGTTAACTAGTGCACTTGATGGTGTTTTGTGATTTCTAATATATAAATCCTGAAAGGTGTGTAGACTTCCAGGGGATGCAGATGTCTGAATATTTGTGCAATTTTGGACCTCAGAATAAGCACCTAGCAACAGATGTTTTATCATGTCCTCTGATCTGTGAAGGCTGCATATAACAAAGAAAAGCTTTACAATGCTATAGCCACAACTTTTGTTTCAGATGCTAAAACTTTAAGGCACAATCCCAAGACTATACCTTCCCTGTCAAGGAAAACATAAAAAAAAAAAAAAAAAAAGTATATTTCAAACAATGATATAACAGAGACTTACAAATGTTTATCACCAACCTGGAGATTGCATTTATCAGGAAATTTCCATCAGCCTTCGAGGTGCCCTGCAGTGCCCTGCAGGCATGCTGCCTCCCTTAGGGCACCAGGACTGCTTCTCCCAGGGGCAGCAATCATGGTTGTATGTCCTGGGACTCCCCAGTCTCAGTGTGTGTTTACTGTCTGATGGAGATTTTGCAGCACAAAGTGACAGGCTCTGTGCCTCTCTTCTCTTTCCCTTCTGGTTTTTTTTTAGAAGGTTGTCATCTCTTCTTCCACAATGTCTCTGAGCCTGGGGAAACAACCTCCTACAAACAGCATGCAGCTTTGTAAAGCCACTGCTCTTTTTTTTCTCCTAGAAAAAGGAGCGCAGGCAACTGATGATAGGAGAAAACAAATAAAAATAGGAAAAAAAAAAAAAAGGAAGGGAAGGGAAGAGACAGTTGAGTGCTCAAAAATATATCACAAGGACCCCAGAGGAGGGCACAGAGCAGAGCACACCACTCCCAGCAGGCTGCTGGGGGTTGTTGCCCCAAGTAGGGTGCCTTACCTGGCCACAGAAGAGTGGAGGCAAGCCCCACAGTCACAGACTCCCCCCTCTTGTGCTCCTTCTTGCTGGTGGCATGGATGGACAGTGTGGCCAGAGCCTGGAGCACATCATAAAGGGGGTCCTGTGATTTACTGGGGCTTCAGATGGGACAGGCAAAAATGGAGAGGTGAAGGGAGAAGTGGAGCCTGAAGCTGTGAGAGGTTCTGAGAGAGCCAGGGGAGGGAAAGCAGCCCAGCACATTCATGTACCTGTGCACCTAGGTCCCCTGCTTGCCACACACAGGCCACCCACAAAGCAGCCCAAACTGCAACGTGGACATGTGCATGTCCTCTGCTCCATCACAGGGACAAGGTACAAGCAGAAGATGCTTCTTGGGTTTTCTCGCAGGATGGAGTTGTCCCACCAGCTGGTGTCCGGTCAGGACACAAGAGAAAGGAAAGGGAGTCTGAGTGGAGCACAGGCATGCTGAACACAGCACAGTCTGGAGGTGGACCAGCTGTCACTCATGCTGAGAGGGACCTGCCGCCTGCACATGGAGGTAGAGGTTGTACAGGAGGGGTAGCAAGGAGGTCCCACCTTGTGGTGGTGGCAGGGGTCCAGGTTGCTCCCAAGAGCTCCCAGGTCCAGAGGAGGTGCTGGCAGAAGACTGTCAGCCCAGACAAACCTCACAAAGGCAGATTTCTGCAGGGAACAGTAGAGGGCTGCAGTCATAGCAAAACCCTTGGCGGTGATGGAGGAAAGCATGCATTGGCACTCTCTATGCCAGACTACCTGCTCTGAGGAGGGTCCCCGCAGGGCCTGGAGGAGGGAGGTTTGGACCAAGCTCTGTGTGCAGACCAAGCCCTGCCCTCCCTCCTCCAGGGCCAGAAGGACCTCAACCCCAGCAGAAACCCATGCAGTCCAGCCAGAAGAAGCCCAGTACTCCCCTCCTGAGCCTGGCCAGGGTGGTGGCAGGGTAGAGGGTGCTGAGGCAGGACCACAGCAGGGACAGGCCTAACAGGTTGATTGACAGCACCCTTCCCTGAGGGGACAGGCCAGAGCAGCCCTGCCTGGCTCTGTAACTGCTCTGACACCCTGGCCTCGGGCTCATTCCAATTTGAGGCTATTTTTCCTGCCTCAGCGTTGTGCAGCCCAGGAAGCACCAGCAGCTCCCAGGGCTCCAGCTGATGTCTACATGGGTGCAATTTGCTTGTCTCTGTATTTCTGTGTCTTCGCAGCCGAGTCTGATGTCAACATGCAAAACCTTGTTTACAGTTGTCTGCAAAATAGGTGCAAACCCCAGCTTGTCAAGTACCTTCCTGCCACTGAGACATGGTGCATCCACTTCTGAGTCGGACTTGGACTCTGCAGTAAATTTTCTTGGTATTTTGATGCCTTTTTCCATTGCTTGATTGGACTAAGGAACTGGACAAAACCTCTCTAAAAACATAATTCCCTGCATAAGCTTGTGTTTGCTGAACTTTTGCGTATTGTCAGGTATGCTATGTCGACAAAAATAAATTTGACACACACTATGTTTTTCTGCAGTATTCTTGTCAGGGACAAATAGTAAGAGATAGTAAGGCTATCTCAGGAAAAGGAGAATAATAGTTTGGAATACAGACATGTATTAAGTGCAAATAAACACATCCTCTTGTGATTCCGTTTTTTTCCTGTTTTTCTGTTTTCTGTAAACTCTTTCACTAGATATGGTCTTCATCATGGCCACACTATATAAGATACACCTTATTCTATTTCTAAACACAATTGCTGAACTGAAACTCATGTACAAGATGTCCCTGGCCTTTTCCTTATACGTTTGAATCCTGAAATTATCCACACGTATGCTTTGGAAGATCTTTCTCAGTAGTACTTTCAAGTTCACCATCCTCATGCTTTCAGGCTAAATTTAATCTTACATTAATGATACAAATTGTTTTCTGAAGCATCTTATCCCCAGTAACTATTGTTACAATGAGAGTGACATGTACAAATCTCTCTCTGGATTTGGTTCCATTGTCAAATACTCTGGAAACCTTGCTTGCAATTTGAAGGTTATATTGAAGCTATGAGTCACACTTCACATCCGAAAAAATAATGAAAAATAACCATTGGCCAGGCCTTATTTGGTAATTGCTTATGATTTATAATCAGTTTCAAATATCACTGGCCTTCGGTAAATTAAAATGTATGGTTTTGTTCATTTTCATGTCTAATATTAAATCTTTTTTTTTCCTCTGAGTATGTTCATACCTAAGTTTTGTTAACTCATAAAGTACTGTGACTATTTGTTTTATCCACAGTGTTTAAAAGTACTACCTCAACATATACCCCGAAATCCTTCATGGATGATTTCCTCTAAGGTCTGAAATGTCTAATTAATTCCTTCTATGTCACAATTTTTTTCAATAATTACATCCTAGATCATTGGGAATCTTTGCCTGACGGCACTCAGAAGAAGTAACATTAGGTACATATTTCTCCATAAAATTCATCACCCAAATATTGTTGGAGAAGACAAATTGCTGCATATTTTCTGATGATTGACTTGGTTTTTTTTGTTGTTGTTGTTGTTGTTGTTCTAACTTTTCTTCTAGTATATTATTATTTGTGTTATATGGCATTTACAGTGTTGTTTGTCCAGCTTCAGCCCAGAAGCACAGTTTTGTTCCACGGCTGCTCTGAGCCAGTGTTTTTCATCAGATCTAAATGTCATCTGTATAAATCTCACTAACCTGAATGGCATGAAAAATTTATCACTTTTTTCCTCAGGTGCCAAATGCAGCCTAAATAGACATCTGAGAAAACAGTGCAGCTCACAAAGGTTTTATGGAAGTTCAGAAACACCTGCTCTTTTCTTTTTCCTAATACGAACACCTGCCAGGAGCCCAGTGATGTACTAAGGACAGAAAGGTATTTGTCACTGACCATATCTCCTCTTGGCACTGTAACAGACTTGTTTTGTTCCTTCAGGTCTATCTATGGACAAACAAGAGGTTTCATCTGTCTTTTCTATAACTACAAGAATTACTCTGTCAGTTCCTCCAGCCATCCCAGAGCAATGAATGTACCCAGCTCCTTCTTTAAGCATGGTCTTACAATGGGAAGGACTTGCATAGATGTGACAATTGTTGGACAGTTCAACCCTTTCCTACTTATTTAATATTCATGAGGTCTTGGTCCATTGGGAAATAGCTTCAAATTCTTTCTCAGCTTTTTATACTCATATTGTTTTTTAGGCTTTACATGCTTAGATCGCCTTGATGGTCTCAAAGGCACTTTTCCTCTTTTTCCATCTGTTATGTATTCATTTATTTAATATATATCCTCCATGGAGTTAGCTTTGTGATTTTAAGCTCTGTGAGTCAACTGTCTTCCTTTGTATTCCCTTAAGATTTTCTTTTAAGTGTAATAACACTATTTTTGGCAGCATGTTAATTGATGGGTGTGCTGAAAATGAATACTACTCTGATTAACCCCAGACATGTCCACTGTCTCAGTGCCTTTTGCTCTAGAAGAAATTCTGAGCCAGGTCATTCACTTTGCCCATGCCAAGAACACCTTGCTGACTGTTGCAAGCTCTTCCAAAGTGATATCTTTTTTCAGTTCCTGGATCTTTTCTAGTGGTCCAGGCATCACACTGACTCGTTCTCTTTGTCACAGTGCACAACTGACATGGGCTGTTCCTGTCCTAAATCTCAAACATGATCTGATCTCTTCTCTAGAACTCACACTCTCAAATATAGTTTCTTCATCCCTAGTGTAGTCACAGATTCTTTTGATTTCAACTTATTCTTGTCTTTTTTTTTAAGATTACTTCTATGTGTTATGTTCCCTATGCCTTTTCCTTCTTCCTATGTTTTCCTAGTTAGTTTCCAGTAAGTCTTCCAAAATCAAGATGATGTAAAAAATATGTTTTTTTACTTTCTTTCTCTTTACTGGCAAACACTGCTTGCAGATCTTGAGTGCAATATTATTTAAATTCCCTTCAATTTATTTTCCAAACTTTTTATAAAAACTCAGTGCTAGTGTGACTTCGTGAGCCCCTTTCTCCTATTTGGACTATGGTCCAGTCCTGTGATCTCTTGATGCTTAAGGCATCTGTTTTGAATTATATCCCATTCCAAACAGATGCGTAACATCTAGACTTTTGCATTCCCCCGGAGGCTTACGCCTTAAAGACGCATTTCTCAGTAGGTATCACAGGCTCTGACTCCTCAGGATCACTGTAGCTGCCAAGAATACCTAGAGAATCTCAGTAATCAGGTACTTTCAGCCATCCCTGTGCCAAATTCCTTTCATCCCGATGTGACATTCTTACTGTCCCTACCCACAGCTGTAATGGCCCAGGAGAGCTCTGACACAAAAGAGCAGCTCTCCTTGCAGGCAGATAATTGCTGTTGTGCTTCTACAACATTCTTGCCTTCTGCAGTTCTCAAGGTAGTCCTCCAAGAGTGAAGGAACACAGCCAAACCTTTGTGCTGGCCGATAGCCAAGGGGCAAGTCAGTGCCTGCATGAAAAAAAGCAACCACAGCTTCACCCCAGCTGTAAATACACTGGCTGGGACTTTCCCGGCAACTTTGACGGGAAGTTCTTTCACCCTGCACAGACAGACAGGGCTTGCAACATCCCCTGATCTCTCCCTCCCCCGTGCTCACCCTGGCTTCCACTAGATAAATGCCAGCGAGGCTGTCAGGGTTTCTGCACTCTGCTCCGGGCAATAGGACCTCTCTGCAGCTCCTCAGGCCAGCTCTTGCTCCAGCACGAACAGCATCTCACCAGCTGGAAGGCACTGATTTGCCTAGGGGGAGAGCAGAAGGTTGAGTGCACAGGTGAGTTTTACAGAGACGATCCGCAGGTTTCTCTCACTTCTGCAGGTGGGATCAGGGAACAGAATGGATAGACTGTCACTCTAAGAAGTTTAGGTGGGCTTGAACTCAACTATCAGTGTACTGATAAAATTCTACCTCAGCTTTTCTCCCTGATATACAAAAAATACAAAGCCAGAGCTTTGTATTGACATTACACAACCTCACTAAGAGATGATGTAAGGAAGCACTGAGACATAGGGAAGGATTTGTATCTGTAAAGTTAGGGCAACCAGAACTTTGCATTAGCCAATTGGCATTCAGAGAGCTTACATATCTGACAACAAGTTTATTTAATCTTTCAGAGGTGTTTGCTAGAGTTAAGGAAATAGAGAAAGCTTCTGCAAATAACTGTTGGTCAGTGGGTTTTAAATGATGAATCTGGACAGATGATTTTCTTTCCTAAGCCAGAGCTAAAATTCTGGTTTGAATTTTAGTAACAAGTGGAGTTACTCCAAGCACATTTGATTTACCCCACGTCATAAGCTACCAGTAATAAGCACTGGAGCTATGGATTCTTTTCCCTTCTGGATTCACATGTGGATTTCATGTTTTCCCTTCCTGTTCAAGCAGCACACCGATTTTAATCCTGTTTAATATTTTATAAGCAAGGGGCTTAAGTGCTGCAGAAAGAAATGGATTTTTCTTAAACATTGTCTTATGCCAGCACCACGTTATTAATTCAGAGAACATTTGCAGCTGCCAGAACTGTTAGTCAGCTTTGATATAGGAAAATTTCATATCCCCTCTAAATCTGCAAACATAAACTGTCACTCACACCATAAGCGAATTTTTTTCACATTGTTGAGACTTTATAATATGATTAAATTAGTGGAAGATGTGAATTCTTTTTCAGATGTGGCTTCCTGAAGCTCCTAGATTTGTTAATAGCAATGATTTTGACTAGCAAGAGGTTGTAATAGCTGAGGTAGTACTGTACTACATACCAAAATATTCCAATAGTCATTGAAAAATCAAGCATCCCTGTACTTTTTCCATCCATATTGGAATTTGCTTACACAAACAAATTAAGCATTTTTCATATTTGTACGCTTTTAGGCAGATGGCATTTTTAAAATTATTTCCCTTAGGTAAAGGCAGAAAACATAACTGGGTAAGCAGTCTACTGTGTTACGAAATTATTAACAAAGTGTGTTGCCTACATTAGTGTTTTATTTCAGAGCAGGAGCTCACTTCAGAAGTGACTCTCCTGCCCTCTATACCATGCCTGGTTTCACATCATGGAGCAGCCTGGTGACACTCTCAGCTGCTCTTGGGTGAAACGAAATAATCCCACCACTAACAGCAATTCAGCTCGCAGGGCAAGACCACAGCTAGTTCAATGAAAACACCGGCAACATGCCTGGCACGGGTGTGAGGTGCTCAGAAACACCTATTCCTCCCTGCAAATCCATTCCTGTTGGGCCTCAAAAATACAGAGACTGCAACCGAGGCCTTCAGGGAGGGTACTTCAAATCTGCGTATTTCAAGGCCTCTCGCACTGCTTCCCACTCTGCTTTTATTAAAACCTGTTTATTTGGTAACTTCAAGCTTCGAAGTTTTTTCTCCCATTCTGTTCTCAATTACAAGGCTAGAGGAGAGTGGAACCCTAACATTTTATATTTTATATTTTTTATGTTCTGCAGTACATTTTATAGATGTTGCCATTTTGACTTTTTGTTTGTATTTGAATTTTTGTGTATATTAACTCTGGTTTTTGAAAGCTGTTTGGGGAGGAAGAAAAGGTGGGGAGAGATATTTGAACGTCACTTTACGCGTGCTTATTGCAGATCACGTTTACTTTTTTGTTCATGCATGCTTGAAAATAAAAAGGGGTGACTGTCCTCATTTGACTTCACTGTTCAGACCCACCTTTTTCAAAATTCTCTCTTCATTTCAAAATTTCTCCAACGATTATTCCTCTTGGCGACAGCATGGCCAATAACGCAGTAAGTTCACTTACTTGATGTCATAGACTGGGCAGTGAGAAATGGTTCAGATTAGAAATGGATAAACTCAGATTTCCAGCCCTTTCTCTCTTCTTTCCCCCTGGGACCCCTTTCCCGTTGAAGCCTACCAGCTTCCAGCAACAGGCCTTGGCCTGGTCGGAAGCACACCTGGCAGACCAGTTCACATAACATCATTTAGGTCTCCAGTTTTCCTCTTCTTCCTTTTCATTTTGGGCTTTGCTCTTTTCCCTGTGGAAGATTTTCTGGGTGGCCAACTACAGATCTCCTAACTGCTGTGGTGGCCTGGGCACAGGGCTCAGTGCTCAGGCCGGGCTGTGGCAGGCCGTGGGCAGCAGCTGGGGTGAGCACTGTTTGTGTCGGTGCTGCTGGGAAACGGAGGAGGAGCGGGAACAGTGCCAGGAAAAGTGTTAATTAAAGGACTGATGAAGCTGCCTCCAGAGCTCATAGTGACTACTGAGCATAACCCTGCAGACAGAATTGCAAATGGGGCTCCAGGCTGTCTTTTTACTTGGCCAAACCACTGATATGACCCTCTCCTGGGCCTGAGGAATGCCCTAGTTTTGGTGGTGGTGGTGGTGGTGGGCTGGAGGCAGCCCCAACACTGCTGGCAGGGATCCCCCTGGCTCAGCAAGGTGTAAAACTCCTCTGGGATTTGAAGAGCTCATCGCTTGCATTCATATATGTGAGGTTAAGATTAAATTAGAGTGAGGACTGTTTTCAGGTCTGGGTGATTTCCCTCAATGTGCCTTACCCAGGTGGAGCAGCTTCACTAGGACGAATCTAAATGTGCAGAGAAAACGTAAGTGGCATGATATCCTATAAAAATGAGAATATTAATAAATCTAATACTAATAAATCTCATTTGAATTCCACAACCTGAACCATGCCAGAGCTCCGTATAACTTGGCACTTCAAAGATGCTTAATTATAATAATCTGCTACAAACTGCTTGATCAATGGTGAAAACGGCTCAGCCATCCACCTCTGACAAGCTACAGCACCTGAGGACTGGGATCAAAGTGTTTCACTGCTGCCTGTCACCAATCCAGTAGTGACACCAACTATGTGAGCAAGTTTCTGTAGGCCCCTAGATAAACAAGCCTGAAGTGCTAAGAAATTTAGTGGAGAGGTTGATTGCTGAAGAGCAAAACACTTTCTGGCATCATTAGAGCACCAGGAGTGTTTGACGAAGGATGTCTCTGGGGTGGTCCCATGCTACAAGGAGTGTGAGAGCAAGAAATATGTAAAAGAAGACATGAGTACTCACAACAAGTGGGTAATTATGCAATAACCTTAATAGCATAAAATGGTAATACAATAAAGACAATGGGTTTATTCAGAAAACCCAGTTCCTCATTTTGTATTGCAATTCTTTGCAGGAGCTGCAAGAGAGGGTCACCCTGCAGGAGGGATTATTTTGTCCAATTAGGCAATTACAAAAGCAGCATGACACTTTGTTTTGTATCTCCCGGCACACATTCAGCTCACTTTTACCCCAAATTATACTGAGTAGATCTCAGTGACTTCTGGCAGCGTTAGGATCAGGGTACTTTTGTTGATCTCAGAAGTGACTGCACAGATTTTTAAGGAAAAAAAAAAAAACATCATGAAAAGCACCCAGTGGATCTAAATTCTTTTACTTGTAAAATATGTGGAAGATCTACACAAGGAAAGCAGGTCAATACATTCAATACTTAACGTACGTAGATCTAAGAGAAGATTTGTTTTCTTAGATAGCTGGATTGGAAATTGAATTCAAAACTCTGGATCATCAACCTGCAGCACTACCAAAAGCAGTAGTCAAGGCTTTTTAAGATAAATGAACTCTAACAGTTGCTATTTTGATTAGTGATACACAGTGAGAAAAGTGTTTACTTAAGGAATTATTTGTTTAAATAAGTCATTGTAAAATTAAGATTGAAGGGGCTTGAGCCAAATTCCCTATCAGCATAAAAATAAGTTATTTCCTCCAGCCTGGCCTTTGCTTTTCTTCATTATCTGTTTGCAAAGTGAAGGACTTCTGGTATCTGTAAGTGACTTTTTTGTTACCTCTTCTTTTCTCTTCAACTAAGTTTAATGAGAACATATAAACTTTTCATTTGCCTCTGCTCCATATCATGTCCCAAATATCAACCTTTACCTTCACTGCAATTGCACAGGTAGGGCCTGGTGCTACCTAACTGCATATTAAACGGCCTTGGTGTACAGAATCAAAAGCATAACTTCTGCCTTGACCCCACATATTTTATAGGGATAGGAACAAGAGATAGCCAGAGACCCTGACTGAGACCCAGGATCACGTAGATGACAGAAACTGAGGTGACTTCTCTTTGCAGACAGCAGCCTGCATAACAGGCTGAGATCCCATGTGAGGTTTGCTGTGCCCCTGTGCAGCAGACCATGGCACAGGATAACAGTGGCTGCCCAGTGCTGTACTGCAAGCAATTAGGCAGCAGTGCTGCGCTCCCAGATCAAGTAGGTGACATGCAGTACTCTGGCAGAGAGGTTTCATTCGTACCAATGCCTGGGCAAGCAGCCGAAGCAATGACCCACATCTTTGCAAACTCCTCCCCACTTGCCAGGACAGGGAATTAGCAGCTCAGCCATGTGCAAAACCTGAGCTGAACACAAAGGGAACTTTTGTCAAAAAAAAAAAAAAAATAGATCTTTCTGTTTCTTAGTAGAGGAGACTGCCCTCAACAGTTCTGCAAATTTTTGACAAATGTCACCTCTGTTGTTTTATTTATTTATTTATTTTCAAAGCATATTTTTAAATTCATGCTTCTCAGCAATTAATTTTCAAAGGCTGTAGCTTAAAGTTGTTGTTTAAAGACTCCTATAATCATTGTCCCATTAAGAAAAGGAATTTCTGTGTTGGGAAAGAACTAGATTTTAAAAAATTCTTGATAATTTTTCCTTACTGAAAAATGCAACAGCATATAAAACTGTCACTTTTTGTGTGTGAGGAACATCATTTCTTTCTTTCTGAAAATATCAGTGTTCATTTTTTCCTCAAGGCAGGCAAGTCTCTGCAGATGCCACTTGACTGCAGTCAAGTAGGACACAAATTTTTCAAGTCCATGTTAGAGAAAGAAAGGAAACCAAAAGAAGCAAGTAAATACATCTAATGACTCCATATCAAGTGAGTAAGGGTGCTGATGAAGCTATCCACTGTTAAATGGAGTACCTTTAAATGCTTTTTTATAACAGCATTTTAGTGTATGGGCTTGTGTAAGCAAGAATGCAGATTAATGAACTCTCTGTAAGAAAATCTGCTTGGCCCCATTCCAGACATGCTGCAAATCCACATATATTTGTTTTGGCAAGAAAACTTCACATTCATGGCACTTTTTCTTAAATCTTTCATCATACAGTCCCTCCTACTCCTCAGATTTCTAAGAGCACAAGACAGCCAAGACCATCATCACAGAGGCCTCTGTGCTGCAGCAGCCACCCCTCTTTTGATTTTATCACAGGTATCATGGAGCAATTGGGCAGCAACTGGGCTTTATTTTCTTCCTGCTTATGCCAATCCAATCCAAAAGCAAGATAATTGAAAATCAACAATTCCGTTAGCGTGAATGGGAAGACAGTTGGGCTTATCACGTACTACTAGAGCTCATAATAAATACAGGGTTTGAACTCTTACATTTTTAGTGTGCCAAAGGTCTGATTTTAGTCAGTTGCTGGTGCAGTGCCAGCTAATTCCAGTCTTGGTAGTTTCTACTGATAGACTGTCAGTAGAAGTTTTCCAAATAACCTACCCCTGTGTAGTCCTCCGTGCCTTTTGACAGATCACATTGACATAGGATCACAGCTGAAAAGCTGTTTCTCACTTGATTCCTTCTCTTTTGGTGGTACAGGGGATGTGTGTGTGTACACCATGCATTTTTTAGGAAGTTCGTTATTTTAGCCTGATTTCTGTAGGAAGTGAGATTTCTCTGATCACGCTGAGGGATATGAGTGTATGTATGTTTATATGTGTCCCTCAATCAGTTTTTAGTGATGATTTCAAACAAATATACCAGGAGAAGAGAGGGCTGCTTTCCTTATGTGTCATGAAAAAGGCAGATGAAGACCCCACAGAAAAGTCCTGAAAAGTGGAAGACTATGTTGTGACTATATACATTTAAAAACCTGAAAATCCACATGAGAAGAAATGTTACATGAGTGATCTCCTGCAATTGGAAACAGCTTCAATCAACGTTTCTAATCAGCCAAGAAACACAAATCCCTAGGAAGCCAGGCTTCATTATTTCTAGTGTTATTTCTATGTGAGACAGAGCTGTTTGTTAATGTCTCTAAATAGCAGACAAAAGATGCTCAGAAGAATAGCTTCACTGTGAGGGAAGACAGTCTCTGAGGACACAGCAGGAATCCAGGGGGTGCTTATAATGTGTGGTGGGTCTGAAAACGTGTCTTTCAAGGTCTCAGGACATCTCCTGGGCATTACAGCTGGGATAAATCCAGTGTCCCTGCCCTGCACTGCAGGCAGGTCTGCCTCTCCTTGCCCTCGCTCACCTTCAGGTGTTTTATGAAATCTTTTCTTTCTCCTTGCAGTTAGATTAAAGCTCAATACCTGCACCCCTCAAAACAGTACAATAGCCCTAAAAAGGCTGAGGAAATTACTCAGGTTATAGTTGGGTCTTACGTGTTTATGGGAGCAGTTGGAGGTGGTGAAATTTCCAGCTCTCTCAGTACTTTGCTATGATTTAGACTACATTAAGCACATCTATTTAGGCCTATACTTCATCTGTTTGAAGAGCCTCCAGGCAGCTTTAGTGTTCTCCTGATAAAAAGTGAAGATGTGGAAAACGCAATGTCCTCTGTAGGAGGATTTATTGTCTCAAACAATTATTTTTTATCAGCTTTGTCAAAACTTGGAGCTCAGGACTTTCTGCTGAGAGGAACAGCAGATATTCATTTGCTTGAAAAAAAAACTCACGAATAATTTGCTGTGATATGTTTGTTAGGAGCTATTCTGATATCTTCTTTATGTGTTTAAGTACTGGATTAATCACGGGAGAGTAGTTTAGCCACATGCTTTTCAGTTTCAGGTGTATCAAACAACAGAAAATGCAGTTTATAATTTAGGGCAGATTTAGTTCTACAACTGTCAGCTTATAAGAAGCAGTATTTGTTATAGAGTGCATTCTCTCTCTGTGGGAGTAGTAACATGAAATTTTAAGTTAATGAGATTGCCTCAGAGTAGCATACCTGTCTTTCCAAGGAGAGTTTTTAAATCACATTTCATTTGTTTTCCAAGTTACACCAGAATTACTGAATATTATACACGTGTGAAATACTTCAGAAAGATACATCCAAAGCTGCAGTACTGCATATGCAACAAAGAAGTACTAATCATTCTCTTTTTTTCTGCCATATTTAATAGGTCATTCTATTTAATTTTAGTGTATTAGGGCTCTTTTGATCATAGATGACTCAGGTCTCAGACTTTTGAGACAAAGCAGGATTCCTATTTACCAAAAAAAGACAGACGGTGATTACTTCTACTTGTCAGTACATGCAATAAACAACTAAGATAATAATGAGAATTAACTCCATTCCTGAGAAAGATTGTTTAACTTTTGAGAACTTGACAGCATGGGAAGGAAAGGACTTAAAAATTACCAACCGAAAAAATATAACTCCAAAGAGAAATATTTGCTTATTTACTTATTTGGTTGAAGTTCACCATGCCCATGTACATAAGGATTTGAAGGAAACAATGATAAAAGACTTGATACGAAAAATGGTCAATTTCACTGCCTTTGATACTCTTGGTAGTAAGCATTGTTCCTCATTTCCACCAGCATAAATACACACTCTTAGCATGGTGTGAAAACGCTGTGGTTAGCTCTAATGCAGCCTGACATTGTTTGAGAAGGACATACATTTATCAGTGGTAGGGAAGGATCAGGTGTACATGGAGGCATCAGGGAAGCAAACCTGATTGAACCTGTTTAGTCTGTTCGAGGAGGTCTTCAGGGCAGGTCTGCAGGGCACAGGACAACTACAAAGGGTTTATTTTCACTGGTTCTGTCATAAATGCAATCCAACTCAAGATCAGCTCATAGTTGCACATCAAGATTAAGATGTGTAATCACGTCAGGTCTGATGGTGTGCTAGGCCTTCTCTCCGTACAGCTGATAAGAATCTGGTTTCAAAGTGTTTCAGGGGAGACGATCTCTGAATCTCTGTTGATGAAATGAGTTTCAATGTGCTCAGCCTTGCCTGTGTGGTTCAAAATATCTAAGGTCTTGAATCGATGTAGTGAACTCAGTGTTTTCAAGTTCTTCCTGTCCAGGGAGATAGAGAGCTTTGGCTGAAAAAGACCTTTAGCAGAGGCTTGAGGACTTACATATATGGATGTTGTGTGAGAAAGTTCAGCTGATCCTTGCTCTAATGAGAATGAGAAATTTTGGAAAAAAAAAACAAAACACAGAAACAAACAAATCCTCACTGTTAAAAGAACAGTGAAGTCAAGGCAAGATGTAAGAAGTTAGTCTACAGGAGGGCAAAGTGTGAATCCAAGCTGCTTATCCCACATGTCCCGATTTCACTACTGGATAAGAAGAGTTAAACACCAAAGGTTAGCAAACCTGAGGGAAGAATTAGCTTGCCTTTTGCAGCAGGATACTGTCGGAGTTCAGCTGTTCAATAAAGAAGCTGTGCAATGGACTAAATTTAACAAGCTCCGAAGTGTCAGCCCAAGTGTCTCCCAGTAAAAAAAAAAAAAAAAAAAAAAAAAAGAAATAAAACTGAGAAATCTGGAGAAGCAAGCTTTTTCTAGCAAAGTGAACCTCGAAAACAGAAGCTTCACACTGATACTCTAGTACATGAGTCACTGGAATACGCAGTTGATACTGTTATCATGACTCATGTATAACTGTATATGAATTCATACAGATGAGTCTACCCCCAGCACACAATGTAATTAGCCAGATGTGTTACGTCAAGACCTTTATTTGCTTCCAAAATGTTGTACAAGAACAACAGGCAAGCTGCTCCAGAGAGGGCATTCTCAAGCTTACTACTGTTTATTATTTGCATGGTGTAACAGAGTCCCTGCTGTTACTTACAAGGAAACAGCAGTCAAAATATTTCATTTACACAGAAAGAAAGCCTTTGATTCTTCACTTTTTAAAGTTACACTCCCACAATATTTTTTTCATATATAATCTTCATGACCACCTTCAGAACTATGTTTTTTACAATGAGCTTAAAAAGAAAGAAAAAAAAAAAACAGCATGATAAATGGATCAGTGTTGTACATCTTGAGACTAGAGCTGGTGGACAACACCATAACCTTCATCAGTCACAGCTGTGCTGGCCATTAACTTTCTTCTTACTCTACTTATTAACATTTCTTTTACACAGCTATGGATCAAACTCCTGGCAATGCTTTGCCCATTTATCTCCTCATAGTCCTTATATTATGCTTGATTGTCTAAACTTTTGCCCCGAATCAAAAGATAAAGGAATATAGACCTAGTAGAAGATTTTGGAAAATTATAGAGGGGGAAATAAAGAGTTTCTGTCCCAGCTGAGAGCTACCATGGGCCACCAGACAAAATCAATTGCTCAAAAACAGACTTGTTCACCAAGGAGAATAATAAGCAGATAACACTAAATGCAGAAGTTGGGCAGGTGATGTTCCATGAGAAGCAGAATCTGAGAGGGAAAATGAGGTCTGAAGATTTGACACCTGCTTAAAGACACTGCATTAAAAGCAGAGACACAAATGTTTGCAATGCAGAGGAAGGATTACAGAAAAACAGCCACATAGCTGAAGCTGTGAGGACTTCAAAAACTTTAAATGCAAAAAAGCATACAGAAATCAAAATCTATGGACAAATATAGAACAGTACTGATACGTTGATGAAATTTGAAAAGCCACAGCACAAAAAGAGAATTAGAAAGGTACTAGGTATTAGAATACTGTAAAAACATAAGCTGTCAAAGCAAAATCAAGGAAAGGATTTATCCAACACTCAACTGAGAAAAAGCTATTGACTAATGACTCCAGGAAAGCCAACTCTGCAATGCCTCTTTTGCTCTATACCAGTAGTGAAGAGATGAGAATTCAGGCTGGGTGACAGAAGAAAAAGATTAGACCATGTTTAGGTGAGGCAAATGATTTGGGACCAGTGAGGCAGATGGAATTCACCTTAAATTGTTCAAGGAGTAACTGAAGCATTTCCACAGCCATTAATAACTATCCTTAAGAACTGTGTGGAAGAGGTAATGTTTTGAAAGAGTGGAAAGGCAAGAATAACAGCTATCCTGAAAAGTAAGAAGAGGAGGTGCAGAATTATGGCCCAATCCATTTAAGTGCAATTCTCAAACAAATAGAGAAAGCAAATAGAAGATAAGAAAGAAATGGGTTATAGGCACATGGGTTAATCAAGAAGAAATCATTCCAAACCCACCTAATATCCTTTTCTAACAGGATAACAGGTCTTGTGAATCACAAAGACTATACAGCTTGATATGATTGAAGCTTTTAGCATGGTAAATGTTAGAGAACATTTTCATAAGCATACTAGGGAAATGCAGCCTTGATTAAGCCTTGATTAAACTAATATAAGGTAAGATTCTGCAGAACAAGCAAAAGCAGCATTTTCAGTCTTTCACTTAATCATTGTCTAAATGGAAGGCTACATTTACTGCAGATATACAAGGGGGGTCTCTCCTGGCTAGAGTCCTGTTCTGGAATTTCATTAAATAGCATGGATCCTGGAATAGACAGTATGCTTATTAAAGCTGACAATCTGACAAAGTTGAAAAGGCCTGCAAGCGCACTAGAGGACAGGCTTAGAAATCAAAATGATCTTGACAAATTGAAGTTACAGTCTGAAAAAAATATGGTGCTGTTTAACAGGGACAAGCCTACAATATGGCACTGAGTCAGAAAAAAAACTATACAAATCGAAGATGGAGCAATTGGCTTGGGAGCAGTCCTGCATTAAAGGATTGGATGGTACAGGATGCATTACATTAGTATTTCAGTTCTGATCAGAAGTGCACTGTTGAAGCAAATCACTAATTACCAAGTTTTGTTTTACACCACAGAGAGTTCCTGGAGCATATGAAACTAGATTCCTTTCCACAAAAACTGAACCAGAAGATACGCTTGAGGTGCACCCCAATGCACTGCAGCTGCTAATGGGCACTCAGGCTGGGGTACTGGACCAAAGCTAGTCCAAGGGGGAAATCTCTGACACATGGACAGAGTAAACATCAGGTGCTCAGCACCAGCTGTTTCACCACATCTTGCTTCCTGTTGCCACACACTACTTGCTAAAGTACACTTAGCCATCACAAGCTGGTTGTGAATCAGCTATGTGTTGTGAATAAGACAAATGTGACAACAGGACAATGTGTTGTCCATGAGGCAAGTGAAGCAATCCTTTCCCACTGGTAAGATCTCAGCAAGAGAACTGCATTCGGTTTTAGCACCATACTTTTAATTAACAGTTGGAGCAGTTTAGCCTAGGAAGATCAGAAGAAAGCCACGAGAAAGATCACCACTCTCAGAAGCATGAGGTGCAGGGAAAGATCTGGGGCTGTTTTATCTAGAGAAGAATAGGGTGAAATGGTAGCAGCTTTCATGTCCAACAAAGGCTGCTGCATAGAGGAGGGGGATAAATTGACACCTGTGTCTACTGTGGAGGAGGCAATATAGATTGCACATAGGAATATCTGCCTAGTAGTATGGCCAGTGAGACAGCAGAAAGCAAGAGAGACTGCAGGATCCACAACACAGGAAGGTTTTACAAACAGGTTAGAAAAGTATCTGTCAGACTTGGTTTAAACATAGTTCATCCTGCCTTAGGGAGGGAGATGGGCTAGATAATCTCTTGAAATCACTACCAGAGATATTTGTTTTCCTTCTTTTTTAAATGTAAATAGTAAAACTTCTCTTTCCTGCTCCTTTCATCTTGTCGTTCTACCTGTTGAATCATTCCACTGATTTTCTGTCTGCCATTTCATGTTACATCTGTCTGATCTTTCCATTCTCCATCCCATCTGTCTCAGTCCCGTCTCTGCCTTTCCGCTTTCGGCACTGTATTTTATCTGTGGCAGTGCTTCTGCTAGGAAATCCCTCCATTTTCTCACGTACATAGCAACATGCCTGTCTTCATTCAAATTCCTGCATAAACGAAGCATTTATATATAATTGCTGAACTAAACATTGTATCTTCATTCAGTTCCTGTAGTGTTTATGCAGTGGGTATTTAATGACAGTTTTGCATAGTTAGCTTCTTTGGTTCTTTCAGTGCCTCCTTCTATCATTACTGACCAAGTGGCAATCAGCTCAGAGATTGCCACCATTTTCCTTAAAAACAGGATAATTCACTGTATAAAAATACAACAATGTAGAAGAGAAAGGACGCAGTTATCATTCAGAAGCTTACTTGGATTATCTTTGAAATAACAAAAAGCATCACTAGCTGGCTAATGTTAGGAGGATGGACATAAGCAAAAATATTTTATATGGATACAAAGCTCCATGGCTTTTTCTCAGATAATATATGGGTACATATATGAAAGAATAGAGAATGATTGTTATTCATTTCTTTGCTTGTATTTCTGTTTTCCCCTAGTGCTTTGAGAGCGCCCAGTGCATGGGCACAGAGCAGACCCCGCTGCCATCAGCTGCTTAATGAGACCCCAGTGTCAGCCTTTGGGCTGAGCTCTCAGGCACCAGACTAGCCCTGTGTTCTTTATGATGTCCTTCTTCATCCCATCTTTCACACTGACGCAGAACAATAAAACACCTTATTCTATAGCAAATAAATATCTTCTCTCATTGCAGCTATTGCTTTCATGGACTCTATGAGGCCATTTTCCTTGTTTTGACTTTACACCCACCAAGTTGCCATCAGAGGCTGCATTTTGTTCAAATACACAAAGCAAATCCAAAATTTATCTGTGCACTACGTGCTCATAACCTACTGCCTGAATTAATCTCCAGAAGTCCACTGCAAAGCCCACAGCCTTTTCAGTTCAACAACAGCCAGCTTGCACAAAGGCATGGTCAAAGAAAGTAAAAAAGAAAAAGAAAAACAGAATTCAATGGAGAAAATCGATTCAATTTCCTTATTTGTTAGAAGAATGCATGATCCAGACAGCCTGGGATTTAAAAGCAAAATTTTCTTGTCTTACATGTCATTTTCTGAGGTAGCAGATGCACTATTCAATTAATATCTGCTTTACAATATAATTTACTTGTTAAGTAAATCATTCATGATCATTCATGACCAGTTTATTTCTGATATGTAATGTGTACTATCACAACAGCTATAGGCATCCTTATAATAAGTAATTCTTAATAAGAAAATAAGTAAATTCTCCTTACTTTATTCAAGAAAACTGTCTCTCTTGTTAAAATGGTATTAAGCTAAATTAGGCCACCAGCATTAAAGGCAGCCTTAACTCTCTTCAGCTTTTTATATATTAATATTCACTGCCTTGTACAAGTCCCTTCATATTGTAGACAGTGCTCCAAGAAACTGTATTTCAGAAAAAAAAAAAAAAAAAAAAAAAGGAAAGANAAAAAAAAAAAAAGATTGTTCCTTACATTAATTTTTCTTTTCATCTCACTCTTTTTCTCTTTCCTGGCAAGAAGAGTTCAGTGTTCACTAGCAAATGAGATGTTCAGTATTACTGAACAACGGAAATGCTTTATATATTTATTTCTGCTGGTGAATATTCCAAATGTATTACCTGATAAAATCCATTTGAGTTTTGTTTATTTTTTTCAGTCTTACTTTGGAGAGGAAAATGGTTTGCATAGTTCACTTAGCAATAACTTAATGATTTCTTGAGGGCAAAGAAGTTTTCAACTGGGCGACCGTGTTTTACAAAGTTTTATTTCTCATTTTAGATAGGGGCCTACTTTGTTAAAAGGAGAATTTGAAATAGGAAAGTTGAGTTTCATTAGGTACTAAGTTGGACCATTTATTAATATTACATACACAACTCTTCTGTTCTTTTTTGAAATATAGACTATCCACAGAAAGGAATTGCACAGCTTTACTCCCATTAGAGCCTCATGGGACAGTAATAAAGCCCTCAGAGAATGATTTTTAAACATGTCAAAGGACTTTTCACTTGTATGCATGTGTCAGAGCATACAAATATGCAGTATGCATTCAGATAGGTCCCTCTGAGGATCTGTTTTCATGTTGGGTGTGTTACTTGATGAAGAGCCCAGGCAGGCGGGTGGGACTGCAGCTTCAGGAGAGCTGGGGTTAGCACCTTGCTGCACTGCAAAGCCTCCCGCGGGACCTGCAGGAGCCACAGAGGCCAGGAGCACACAGATCCTCCAGCTCTTCTTTGCCTGAACCGATACCTGCCCCTGCTGGCCAGAGCAAAACTCCCTGGGCAGCTCTCTCCATCCCAGGGCTCCCACAGCTCAGTGCAAGGACAGTGCTGAGCAGGCACTGATGCCAGCTGAGGGCTAGCAAGCTATGTACAGAGCTAATTCAAGCCAAAATCTTCAGATATGATTCTCAGAATATGCATTTCTCTGTCTATCTTGCTAGTGGAGCATGCATACTACTGCACAGGCCAGAAAGATGTGTGCATCTCCCATCCACAGCCCTTAACTCTAGGTCACAGCAGAGCAGGGGGAAGTTCAGGTTTGATTTTTTTTGTTCACCAAACAAGCGCAAGTTTGGGGTCAAACAACTTAAAACCATGCCAGATTCTTGAAAGCAAAAATTGCTCTGGCTAAAAAAAAATATATAAAAGAAATTGAAGAGTGTCGTCTCCATATTTTTAAATGGCAGTTCCATTCTGAACAGTGGTTCACAGAAGAATGTAAGCAAAGGGTTAATAAACAGCAGTAGCAAAGCAAATGTTTTGGTTCTAGCCAACCATTTCATGTAATTTTGTCCTGCAAATTGGAAAATTATTCCCACAGTTTTAATTAAGACACTTACCTGAGATGCTGTGAAAGACTTGAATCAGGGCTGCTGCAAATGACATGGCTGCTCTAAGTACTAAATTAGTGGCCATTTGGAGACAAGGGTCTCTCAAGATCTCCTGTTGGAGATCTTCCTTAGGTCCTCAGGTTTTCTGTCCTCAGGTCACCTTTTGTAAATTGAAGGCAACAGCATGTGGATCTACTGCAAGACCTTTGGATCAGCCCCTTTTGATTCTGCATTTGTATCATGGGTCTCACTCTGTAAGTACAGAGCGTACGTACTGCTAGGGCATGGATAATACATTAAAGACTTTGAAGCTTCCAGGTACTATGATAAAGAAGGATAGATAAAAACCTCAAAGAGAATTTTATTATGAGTAATGTATAAATTTCAAAAATAAATGTTCGACACGAAATACTCCAATTCCACTGTCCAAATGCTTCACAGGACATTCTTCAGGAAACTGAAGAACAATAATAGAACAAACTGGCACTGACTAGTCGTGTTAAGGAAATACTGCAGACAACAGATAGGTTTGTAGCTAGCTTGTGTATCACTTCTTCAAGTATTTTACAAAAGGACCTTCCAGGTTCCAATCTGATTAGAGTCACACTTCTCTTTAATGTTCTTCTATAGCATAAGTAAGCAGAAATGGTCTTGAAACGTGTGCAACCCTTGCTCACAGTGCTCCTGTACCCTTTCCTCCTGCTTTCCCTTTGAGAGAAGAAAGCTGCAATGGTTCAGCTGAATGTTAAAATCTGTAAGATGGATGGAAAGGAGGGTGCTGTAAGAGATGGAGCTGAATATCCAGAACTTGTTTTTAAAAAGCTGTACAGAAGAGTGTGCCTCCAGAGGAGTGTGCAGGAAGCATATTAAGAAGCAAGAAAACTCTCAGATATTTATTATGTATAGCCAGAACCAATGTTAACCTTTCATTTTCAAGAGATCGATGTTTTGCTTAGTTTGTTCCTATTATTTTTTTTAATAGATGAATAAAAATTCTTCCAACATAATGACTTTGGCTCCTAACACATCTAACAAAAAAGAGACGGTGTGCATATTTGGAACTGGAGATTTTGGAAGAGCTCTGGGGCATAAAATGATTCAGTCTGGCTACTCCGTTGTGTTTGGAAGCCGGAGCACACAGACATCCAGCCTGATTCCCAAAGAGGCAGAGGTGCTGAGCCATGCCGAGGCAGCGCAGAAAGCTGCCATCATCATTGTAGCAATCCAGAGGCAACATTATGACTTCCTTACACCATTAGCAGAAATACTCCGTGGAAAAGTGTTGGTGGACGTAAGCAACAACTTAAAAATAAACCAGTATCCTGAATCCAACGCAGAGTACCTCGCTCAGCTGGTGCCCGGCGCTAAGGTTGTGAAAGCCTTTAACACCGTGTCCGCCTGGGCTTTGCAGTCAGGCACGCTGGATGCAAGCCGGCAGGTAAGACTGAACCACAGGAGTTTCCTGTTTCGTAGAGTTATGATATATCATACAGGCTTTTAACAGTTAGACAAAACACACACGTGGGACATATGAATCAGACAAGGCTGAGATGGAATTTTCACTGTAATTGCCCATCTCAAATTAAACGTGTGGTAAAATTTACTTTGGGATGCTAATATGACATCACAAGGAATATTGATAGCTTGCCTGAGAAAGCAGGAAGGCGTTAGGAGACATTAGAGAAGCAAGGAAAGAAAGAAAACAGAGCTACAAAGACAGAGAGACAGCAAATCAGGAAGAAATGGGGGCTGCATCAATTGTTCACCTGAAATGTAAAGTTAAACAGAAAGGAGATAGAAGGAATATACCAAAGCAAGAACAAAATGACGAGAGCAAAAAAAGGGATGTGAGGGGCATAAGGGGGCAATAGAATGAGTATGAGCAATGGGAGAAATAAGCTGGAAGGTGAAGAAATTAAAAAAGTTTTCTAAAAATCAGAATCCATCACCATGGAAGTCTAACACAACAACAGCATGTGCAAACCGTGTTAACTATCTCCTTAATCAAAGGCAAGCTGGTCATAGGAAGCAACACAGCATCGTCCCTGAAGACAAATCATTTATTATTGCCCTGTTTTCTGCTACTCCAAGGGACAATGCCCTTGCACGATGCATGATGTCAGCCAACCGCTCAAAGTATTGTTAGCTTTGTTTTCTGCTGACTGAAGTGGTTTTGGCTAAAGTAAATACCAAGGACTTCCAAGTCCAGGCTCTAGAAGCCTTCGTCATAATAAATGAGAGCAGAAATTGCCCCCTTTCTCTCAGTTCCAAAAGGAGTCTTATCTTGCACACTCATAGAAAAGAGAGTTTTTTCACTCTTTGAATAGATATGGGAAGAAATAATATTTACTTTCATGACAGAGCAACTATATTTGAAAGATCCCTGCCCCCAGTTCCCTGGAGTCCTTATGGGCCATTGTAGTGCCAATGTTGCTCCTATTTACTATTACAAAACCTTGAGCTTACAAACTGCATGCATGGTCTTCAGAAGTGTGTGGTGAAATTCAAGTGCTCTAGGCAAAGATTTGTACTAAGTGTGTTATACTTTGTTCTTTTCAGATACAAAATTTTGCCACTTGAAACGATGTCATTCCCCAAAGAAAAGATTCATGTTCTTAGTTTTGGGGCCTGTTGGTGAAGAAATTACCTATAGGGCACTTTTAACCTACATAAATTAAGGCTAGCAAGGAAGCCAATGACTAGCCTAGGAAGCTTGTGCTTATTGTCCGTATCCAGGCAGGAGAGCAGTAGAAAATGTCACAAAAGTCTGTCAAAATAAAACTTCTGTTTGTTTTTGGCTGCAGGTGTTTGTCTGCGGAGATGACATGGAAGCTAAACATATGGTGATGGATATTGTTCGTGCACTGGGTCTCACACCATTAGATCAGGGATCCCTCTTGGCTGCTCAGGAAATTGAAAATTACCCTCTGCAGCTGTTTCCATTGTGGAAGTTTCCCATCTTTTTGTCCCTTGGCCTAACTGCATTCTTCTTCTTCTACTCTTTGATTCGTGATGTAATTTACCCTTATGTTTATGAAAACAAAGATTTTTCATTTTTTATTGCAATTTCCATTCCAAATCGGATCTGCCCTATAGTGGCACTCATCCTTCTTGCCTTGGTTTATCTCCCTGGTGTACTTGCCGCCATTATTCAGTTATACAGAGGTACCAAATATAGCCGTTTCCCAGACTGGCTGGACAAATGGATGCTATGTAGGAAACAACTTGGACTGGTAGCCTTGGCGTTTGCTTTTCTGCACGTTTTTTACACTCTCGTTATCCCAATTCGCTACTACGTGAGATGGAGAATCGGGAGCAGAATCCTCTCTCAGGTAAGTTTTGTTCCTTACCATGCATGGTCCCTTCCTCCAGCCCTATTACAAATACTCCCTGGTATGTTGAGCTTTAGAAGTTTGTATGGACAGTCTAATGTTCTTTACATTAGGGTTATTTTCATAGTTTCTGCATTCCTTTTAACCATTGATAAATCCAAAAGTTGTTGATATTATGTTGAGTTGAGGGAATTTCTGGCCTCAGTCTTTCTCCTAGGTAGTTTACATATGAATAAAATAAGCAGGAAAAACATAAACATTAAGAGTAATTTAAAGAAATATATTTCCCCGTTTCTCCATATAACTTTAAGAACGGCACGTATTTTGACTTTCTGACCTTTTTTAACAACACATGATCACACACCTGTCCTCAGCAGTAGGTCGAAAGCAGGTAAGACAGGTACTGTGATTATAGGTACATAGAACCTACATAATGCCTCTTTTGCTTTTTAAGTAGCCATTCAAAGTAAACCTCCAATCATTTTCAGATAGCTAATGTATAACATTTATCATCTAGTTACCTTAAAGGATATTTTTTTCTGCATATTGATCCTAAAACCACTATCACTAAGATATATATACCTGGTCTTCTTTTCTTCAGGCACTGAACAATAAAACAGATCCATTTAGCAACACTAATGGCTGGCTTAGTGACTCTTATTTGGCTTTGGGGATTTTAGGATTCTTTTTATTTGTCCTTCTGGGAATAACTTCCTTGCCTTCAGTCAGCAACAGTGTCAACTGGCGAGAATTTCGATTTGTACAGGTAAGAGAAAGACTTTCTCTAAAAATAATTCTTTCCTCTCAGCTGGAAAATTCCCTGTTTCCTTATAAACTATGACCACAGAGATACTTAGGGCTTTCCTCCATTAGTATCTCCAAATGTGATGTGTGTACACAGCTTCTCTGATGGCTGCTTACGGAACAACCGGGTTTATTACACTAATAACAGAAAACTGGGAAGACTTGAGCTCCTAAATGACAAATGGAAAGCTGGCATTGTGGAATTATCAACTGCTAATTATACTAAATCAAAAAATATTTTAGCCATTTATTGGGCTAATTTTGTTGGTTCACAAGATAACTCAGTTAACATGGGTCTGAAAAGTAACTTTATCACTCTGACTTTCTCAACGACAAGCACCTAAAAAGAATCTGCAGCTTGTGCAGGCTCTAAAATTTGCTGTGCCTGTAAGCAGGCTGCCCTTGGTAACACCATCATCTCGGCCCCTCATCAGGAGGAAGCTTGGTGCAGGCTGCAGTGCCTCTGCAGGAGCTAGGCTGGCAGGGGAAGGGAGAAAAGTGGAAATTACTGTCAATGGCTGTTTTATTAGGGCTAGAAACTTGCACAGGATAGTTCTGGGTGGATTAGCACTAGAGCATATAAAAGGTTTGGATCTCTCGAATGAATTTCAGCCTTTTCTCTGCATTTTCACAAATATGACAACGACTAGGCAGTGTGTGTGAACTAGCAAAAATTATCAGGGCAGTTGTTGTTGGGAAAAAAAAATAATGATTCACCTAGATCCATTTGAATGAATCTTTATTAAAACACAGCGAGAGCCTTTATATTATATAAAACAGTTTCATTTCAGCAGTCCTTGGTGAGTCCCAAATTTGGCACATTCCATGAAACTTGTTGTGTACTGTAAATTGTATTTGTTCTGGGTTAATTTACTATTTTAACCTCCATTTCTTTCTTTCTTTTCTTTGTTCCCCCCTAGTCCAAACTGGGATATCTAACATTGATTTTATGCACCGCACACACACTGGTTTATGGTGGAAACCGGTTCCTGAGTCCATCATCGTACAGATGGTATCTTCCAAACGCCTATATGCTCTCCCTCATTGTTCCGTGCATTGTACTGGTTGTCAAATTTGTGCTTATATTTCCTTGCCTAGACAAACCACTCACACAAATTCGACAGGGCTGGGAGAGGAATCCCCAATACTCAGAACAGTCAAACTACATTATCAACAAGTCTGCTGTATAATTAGACTAACCTGTACTGTTAAGAAGAAGCAAACAAACAAACAACATATTATGAAGGCATATCAAAATGAAGTCCTTATTCTCCTTTATCTGGAGAGTGAGAGAAAAAGTGAAAAACTTGGGCAGGCCCTGAGTAAAATAAACGCATCCCAGTGACAAGCTTAAAATACAAATCAAACAGATCATTGAGATACTGCACCCCAGGCACGCTATCATGCAGGTGTGGGCCCTCTCTTTTGCTCAGTGTATTCCCCCTTGCCTATTCACCCTCCATTCCTAACAAGAGTATGACAGAAGTAAATGTCCTTCTGTCACTCCAAGTCTCCTCCAGGGCTGGCCAGAACCAGGGCAACCTCTGGTGTTAGATGGTGTCTGCTCCTCTTCCCTGTCCTGCCCACTGGAGCTCAGGTCTACATGCTCCTGCCCACACACACACACATGCACGCATGCACACATGCATGCATACACGCATGGACGCACACCCTGCTTCCACCTCCAGAAGCCACCAGCTCATACAACGGGCACAGGACGGGTGCTAGCTGAGGAAGAGCTCTCATCTTCCCAACGTTAGTTTATCCTCCATTAATGTCTGATCCAAAAGAGACCTATATTCATGCCTTAGAGATAGTTGAGTAAGATTTTCTTGGTTTGTGTACAGGAACTCTAGTGTTCAAAGTGTATCTGCCGAGGATTACTGAATCCTTGCTGTATTGCAGAAACTCAGGTGGGAAGGGGATGGAGGAGAGACCAAAATGCTAGAAAGATGTGAGATGTGCTCACAAGCCTAAGCTTCTCTGCAAGTACAGGCAAACAGTGGTCGGTGACTTTTTGTGTAAGCAGTGAGTTGTAAAGAAAAGAACTGAAGGAAAATCCTATTTTATCAGGGTTTTGTATTACATGTCATAATTATATCTCATGAAGATAAGATTGTTGATTGTTGATTTTTCTAAAAATAAATTTTAGTTGCAATATTACAGATATTCTATGAAAATACATACATTTTAATGACAATAAAGAAAATTATTTACGGTTCTGCATTCTGTTATTATTTCTGGAACCTTTTTTGCTATGATTCAGTTGCTGGTATGCTTAGTTGCACAGTGGTGTAGGAACGCTTGGGGCAAGAAATAAAATGGGATCCTTTCTTCAGACAGCTGCCAGGGCTCACCTTCCCCCATCTTTGTTTGCTGCTTGGATGCTCACATAAACAGATATTTGCTTAGTCATCAACGTGGACTGAGGATGTTGTGGAAAAACAGGATCCAGCTGGGGTGGTGACCTCATGTTAAATTGGAAACAGAAAATCTGATAGCCTTCTTCACATTGGAGAGTAAAAAAAAGTTTGTTTTTATAGGATGAGAATTGCTTACTATCTTTTCTCTCTCTGTTGTTCTCATCCCTGTCCATTCAGAGGATAAATACTCACAAATATGAAGGTATAAGCATGCTAACTAGCATACTAGCTAGCACACCAGTATAACTAACTATACTTTCAAACAAGCACTATCAAGAAAATTATATATATATATATATATATATACATATATGAATGATACTTCTCAAACCATTTCTCAACAATGGAACCTTTTTTAGTTCTGGACCTACAT
Source organism: Anseranas semipalmata (assembly GCA_013399115.1). NCBI lineage: Eukaryota > Metazoa > Chordata > Aves > Anseriformes > Anseranatidae > Anseranas > Anseranas semipalmata. The sequence goes on along the minus strand of VXAA01004924.1, from coordinate 304,225 downwards.
CCCTATTCAGCTCATCCTCTGACCCAGAAAGAGCATGTTCTTAGTCCCCGAAACAATGGTAAGGAGTCTGGTGTATCAGCAGTTGATGGAGCCAGCTTTCTTGTAAATAATTCTGGCACCAAGTGCTCTTACTTACCAGCACTGGTGCACACTTCATACTCGTCGTGTCATAGGCTGATATATGCATGTTGATGCATGCCTGTATCATTACAGAAGTTTTCCTTGACCTGTCAAATGATGGATAAGTACTCCATTTCAAGTTTCCTTCAAAGATTTTCCACGTTAATCTTAGGGAATCATTTACTGCAAAAGGGATCGTGTATGGACTCTAAGGGCCTGAAGATGTTGTGGGGATACCTTAACACCTCTTTACAACTCCCTGAAAAGGAGGAGACAGAGGCAGGGGGAGAAGCAGAGAGTGAGAAATTCAAAAGGACAGAAAGAGAGAGAGAGTGTGTTTATGTGTGTATATAGGTAGAAGAGAAAGGGAGAGGGAGAGGGAAGAAGAAAACTAGTAGCAGCCTGAATAAATATCTAGGCTTGCCATTGTGGGGCTATATTCTGCTCTCAGTGACAGAGTTACTCTAGATTTATGTTATTAAGAATAGTAACAGTTCCAAGATACATACACAGTTTGTTTTTATGATTAGTTGTTAAAGGATTTACAATCAGGGTTTCTGCCTGTGCAGATACAGATCTAAAAAGCGCCCTTTTCTCTCTCTCACAGCTGAACCTGCTTTACAGTCATGGCAAGTAACACCCATTTAAAAGCCATGCTTTATGAATTACGAACATTGCCAATGCTCTGCCTCCTTTTCTATCAGGGAAAGTGATCCTTTGTATTTCTGAGTACCCTGTGTTAAGAGGAGAGGCCAAGTCGGGTCTACTTTACCCTCACTGAGAATTAGTGCAAAGTAACTGTGGCTGACTGAATACCACCTGTATGCTCATTCACTGCTAAATCACAGTCTCAGATAGGCACAGGGCTGCAGCTTATGCAGGGAAGACAAAAGGACTTCTTCAAGGACTGATAGCAGGTTGATTTGTAAAGCTAAAACATAGTTTCTTGAAAATGCCAAGCTGTGAGGTACGATTTGCAATTTGCTGTATACTCCAAGAATAAAATGCCAATATCTGCTGTGTACAAGCCAAGCAGACAATGCTATTTGTTTGCATGAGTGCATGAGGCAGCTCTCAGGAGCTGATCCAAAGCCCTCTCATTTGAAGGCAGCAGTGGGCTTTTTGTTGACTTCAGTAGATAATAATAGGTCCGATCTCCAGCAGCACTTGTTTTTCCAGTCTAAGTGAGGGATTTCATGTCCTGTTGTTCTTGGACAGCTGGGGAGTATTTGCTTCACAAATTTACATACTTATTCCTTGAACATTGTAGAGAAAACATATTTCCTTAGCACTTTTTACATAATAGTTAAACTAAAATAATTAAATGGCAATATTTTGAAAACAATAGCCCATGTTAAGAAAAGTGTAAGCATTCTGTATACATTTTTTTTTTTGGCTGAGCTTTTCATATTTTAATTTCTTTTTTTATGTACTGACAAAGCCTGGTCAGAAAGGACATTAGAGGGGTTGTGAAATAAATTTTGGAAAGGGTGTTTTCTATATGGTTCCCAGAAGCAAAGAAGAACCTTTATGTGCATATGTACATAATGCTGTTCTAAGAATTCCTGCAGGGATAAACCATTGACTCTCAACTCTACTTCTAGATCAGAGCTAACATTTAGAAAATATAAACTGCAGCTTTTTAAACAAATAGCCACACGGATACAGTCATGATAGCTAAACGTGAATCTCATTGTGCGAGAAACATTTATTTTGATGCAAATTGCTTAGGTATAGCGTGACTTTTAGATCTCTACCTACAGCATAATGTAACCAATTTAACTTCCTTTTGACTTTTTGTTTCAATATCCATTTCAACCCCCAAAATGCACTTATTAGTGAAAAGAAAGTATTTTAATTAATTAGATTTACTTAGTTCTGAAGACTGTAATGGGATGTCAGACAGGCACTGGCCCCAGGGGATGCAGCTGACACCACTGATATTGCTGGATCTTGAACCACGGGGACCCGAGCAATTCTCTTTAGTTCCACCACACTGCACCATGAGTCCTGAGGTCTGCAACTTATATTTGCTCTGCATCGCGACCTTCTGTCAGCCTTTGCTGCCTTATCTAAGTTACTTCTCACCCCAAGATTTGACTGTTCACGATCCAGTCCAGAAAGCTCCTTTTTTCCGGCATGTTAGGTTTTGTGGGCTTCACTCTTGTTACCTCCTATCTGACATAAGATTTTAGAAGAGCATCTCTTGTCTGAAACACTGGTGAGCCTTTTTGATCAGTGGATCAAAATAATCCAGAAAAGTCCAAATAATGAACTGGTGAATGGTATGAATGCTAACAGGAACTATGTAACCTATGCTCTGCAGCTCTTCCATACTATGATTAACATATTTAATAAATCTTCGTTGTTTACTATTTAGTAATAGCCTAACTATGACTCCTCTTCCACACACTGTGGAAAATTTTCTTTCCTACAGAGGAAGCTTTTCTTTCTATAAAGACTCTTCCTCTGCATTATACATGCTTCTGTTGTAGATCTCCAATTGCATCTCCCTGATGTTAACCTGAATGGTTGGCTCGCTGGAGGAAGCTAACATTTCTCAAGTTTTTTAGATATCACTGTGATAAGAAAAACAGCTTATCTCTTATTGTTGCATATTGTCTTAGTTTAATGTTCTTAAATCTGGGAATCCAGAACTGACATAAATATTAGCTCTGATAAGACTAGATCCTTGACATATTAATATCTTATAAGGTATATCAGTGCTACAAAAACATACACCGCAGAGCCTTGAAAGAACTTACACAGAGCTCAGAGAATTGAATGACACTTAGCTAATTTCTCCAAACACTGCAAAACAGCAGCGGTAATTTTTTGTCCATATATCTTCACACACATCCTTTACTCCTATCTCTGTTTTGTTTTCCACATCCACATTGGCTCGTAATTCAGGATTCACTCAAATACAGCCCCTTCACTGTGCTTGCTTCTCTTCACACTCATTCAGATTTCATCTAAGAAAAGCTTAACACAAGTGGTTGAATACTCTTAGACCAAAACAGAACGTCCCAAAACAAGCATGTTTGGGACAAAATATCCACAACTGAGTGCTGTATAGAGGAAGGTATTTTGAAAGAATCATTCTGGAGAAAAGTATATGGGAAGAAAGTAAAAAAAAATGATTAGAGTATGGAAGAAGGGAAGAGGAAGGAAAGAAGGAAGGAAGGAAGGAAGGAAGGAAGGAAGGAAGGAAGGAAGGAAGGAAGGAAGGAAGGAAGGAAGGAAGGAAGGGAGGAAGGGAGGAAGGAAGAGAGAAAGAGAGAAAGAGAGAAAGAGAGAAAGAAAGAAAGAGAGAAAGAAAGAAAGAGAGAAAGAAAGAAAGAGAGAAAGAAAGAAAGAAAGAAAGAAAGAAAGAAAGAAAGAAAGAAAGAAAGAAAGAAAGAAAGAAAAGAAAAAGAAAGTAAGAAAGCAAGAAAAGAAAGAAAGAAAGATCAGGTTTTCTTCATTCCTACTGGCTTCATGACAGAAAATGTCACATTTTTTTGGTTGCATGGTACCAAGTATTTCAGTGCCTTATAAATAATGAAACAAAGATTTTGATCAGCCATGGAGTCTGACCCAGGTTTTGGGATCCCACCATTGCCTTCTTTCCCCAGTCCAAGGTGGTAAAAATCAGCCTATTCCCTCATCCTGTACACCAACCTTTCCAAAGACAGTTGCCGCTCCACACCACACCACTCACGGTTGAGCAGCAGCAGTAAACGCAGCTGCACATCAGGCACAGCATTTACATTGCTTCCTAGTGAATAAAGTTGGAAAAACTGTTTCCCCAGGGGAGAAGCACCAGGACAGATGCCAAAGTCCAACTGGCCAGACACAGGACAGAGAACGCCTAAGGGGCTATTCTGTTTCAATGTGAGATGCCATCATCTTCATTTTATAGTTAAAGAACTGAAGGAAAATCAAATGAACACAGGATCTCACTGAAGAAAGAGTAAACCATTAACTTGGCGTTAAAATTTGAACTGAAGGAAATCTGAATTTATAAAGAAGACATGTGAGAGCTGAACCTGAGAAGGTGGCCGAAGGGAGGAAGGAGAGGCCGGGGCAGTGCCCACCTCCCCCCTGGGCCAGCAGTGAACCAGAGCTGCAGGAGCCCCAGGACAGGACAGACCCTGCATCTCCATCCCTCAGAGCTGGCCGAGGCAATCAGAGAGGTTGGGTGCAGAAGTAATTAGAGGGAATTATGTTAAATGCATACAGGATTACAGTTTGTTTGTTTTGCCTGTAGCTTTTGTTTTCCAATCCCATAAGCAGAGACTGGAAAATAAATCCCTTCCTTAATTGGATTGGTCTAAAGGTCAAACCTTAAGTCCCACTACAGAAACTTTGGTCTTGTTTTACTATCAAGCCTGCTTAGTGCTGTTGAGATGAATAAACACAACTATTGAAGGTACCCGATTGTGCCAGGGCCTGACAGATACCTCCTGCCCAGCCACAAAAGTCTGGGAGAGATCCAGGGGCTTGTGCAGGCCTACTGACTTTTGGGACAGTACTGAATACCCCACTAGCATCTCTTCTTCAAACAACCAGACAAACACCCATGTTTCCTGGCAAACTCAAGACTTCCCTGTCTTTTACAAAGTAGCTGATAGTTAAATTCACACTCTGCTGTCATCACAGACATATCCTAAGTTTCTTTAATGATCCCAGTGTCAGTGACTCACACAAAATCACACGCAAAGTCAGAGGCAAGGAAAGGAGTTGAACACAGGTTTCCTAAAGCTGAGGATAGCTCTCTAATTACGAGGAGCTTTACAGATTAGAGAGCCAGAAGGCAACCTTGTGATCAGCTATTCTCTCTTCCTGCAGAACACAGGCTATAAACACTGCCTGAATTAATTCCTTTCTGAATTATCAGGAGTTGTCATATTTCTCAGTTCACAGACCCCTACAAATTTTCCAGCAGTAAAGCAGATTGCTGTAAAGTTTAAGCTTCCTGACAACAGGCAGTTTTATCCTAGTTACCATTTGTTAGTGCTGGCAGGTAATCCATTAAAACCAGCTGAAAACTCCTGGACTAAAGATATTCTGAAACAACTGCTGAAATTGATTTAAACATCAGAAAACTCACCATAACTTTTGGCAAATAAGTTTGACAGCCGATCACTCCCACTTCAATATATATTGCATATATACGTACATAGACTGATTTTTTTAACAGTAGTATTCAGGCATCACAATTTATGATTTCCATGACTTATCTGAAGTGTCCAGAATAGTGGTTATGTATGCAACATATATTTTACCCCTGAGAAGAAACTCAGGTGTAAGAAGAAAAAGTGTGATTTTATCTGTAATTATGGAGAAATATAAATCATGTCTGGTCCTACTGCATATGTGGAAATATAGCCCCACACTAAAGTGTCTTGATGAGGACAATGAAAGTTTCAAGGTATTCCCAACTCCTAATTTTTAATTAAAAAAAAAAAAAAACTAAAAATTAAAAAACTAGAAGTATTAACAGTCACTGTAGATAATCTAAACTTGAACATAATTTCACAAAAAACCCAACAAATGGTAATATTAATAACACTGTGAAAACAGTTAGCAGATTACCTGCAGGACTGCAGTTTTTGTAGCCTATGCTAGTGAATTCAGATGGAGAACTACTCCATCAGACAAGGTGGTTTCTAGTGAGTTTCTCAGGAATCAGTTGCAGGTCCACCATTGTTTACAGCAAGTCAAATCAAACACAAAATTATTGCTGAGGAGATGTGCAAGTGATATTACCCGGGAAATCCTTATGCACAATGAGGGCAGATACACACAGAAGAGATTTGATGAACCAAGTGTTTTAGCCCCGGTGCCATTGAATCTGGTTCTTCTAGAAGGTCATTGTACAGGAACACCGAAGGTATGCCAATGCCTCAGACACAAGGAGGTGTATCCTGGAAAGCACTGCCTGAAAACAATTCACAGAGGGGCTGTTAGAAAGGGCAGTGTACCGTGTTCAAATAGTTCACGGGGGACTGGGGAAGGGCGTACAGGAGGACAGGGGTAAGATCTAACATGACCTTGTGATTTTCAGCGGTACAGAGAAGTGAAGTTACTCAATACCTGCAGAAAGCACCAGTTGCGGACCGTTTCACATCGTGAAAAGGACACTGAAGACTCTGGAATAAGACCAAAAAGGGAGTAAGAATGTGGAAACATTCTTTACATCTACAGACCACAGGAATTACATTCATTCAGCAAAAAAAAAAAAAAATGTTAGGGGTGAATGCAATACAACACAGCCAGGTCATTATTGCAATGATGAAATTTCATAATCCAGTATCTGGAGAAGTGGGAAAAAGCAGCTTGTCTCGTTTATGAAACTACTACAAATACTACTAGCTATACAAACATATGCAACTCTGGGATTATTTAACAGAGCAGCAGGTGCGAGAGAAGCATACAGGGAGTATCACAGATAAAGCTTCAGATAAAACCACAAGCATACTTAGGCAGTTTTGACTTGGTTTAAAGCTGCAACTCAATTTAAAGCACTCTACCCAGAGGCTGAGAGTAAAGAAACTTGTTCGATTCTTCCCAGGTTTAGGTATTTGACATTTGATGCTGTTGCACTTATTTTCAAAGAAGACACGTAAGGAAATATATGGCTCCATTACAACTTTCCAAACAAAACACCATGAAGACTAATAAGCTTTAAATGCTCAGGTTAGGAAAAGTAATAGGACCATTAGAGAGACAAAGCATCAGTATCAAATATCATTATCCCGGCATGAGGAAGATACAACAAAAATGCTTGGAGTTAAAGCCCTATGAATTTAGATTAAAAACTTTCTGGTTGTGCCTTGAAGACAAAAAACAGTGAGGATAATTATCCTCAGGTTATCAGGTGAGTATTCTTTAGCATGGGTGGATTCACTGTCTCTTGCAAACATTAGATCAAAAGTGGTTGCTGGTGTGCGTGCTTTAGTCAAGCCCAAGTCAGTGAGTTTAGCATGGGGGCACCAGCACCAGATGAAATGTAATTGCCTGTGTAATGCAAAAGATTACACTGCATCCCTTAATGCTTGTTTCTTTTTAAAATGTCAGAATGAGCATGTGAGCGCTACCACTTGCATACCTTTTGCTTATTCTTCTGAGAGTTCCTGAAAACAGATAAATGAAAAACCGATCATGCTGTTTCATCATCTGCTTCTTTCCCCACACAGTTATGAGAAAAAAAAATGGAAGAGTTTCTTAAGTAGGTCACTTTGGCACAAGCACAGAGAATGTGTAAATAGAATCAGGGATTTTCCCATTAGCTATCGGGAAGAAAGTTTCGGTGATCAGTCCAAACACTGTTTCTGTCAGAAATGTTCCAAGAAAAACAGTAAAAATAAATTCAGTAGAAAATACAGTAAAAACAACTTCTGAAGTAGGGAAGTTTATTTTTTAATAAATACATCATAAGAAAATAAACTCATTGAATTCAATCTCTGACCTATGGCAGAAGTAAGCTAAAGGGATCACAGTGCAAGAGCTGGGCGTCATGCTAATGCACTGTGAACATGCCTTAAATCCCAATTTTGGAAGTAATAAATGCTTAAATAAGATTACTTCTGCTGACTATTCATGCTGTAATTAGTTGAGCTATAAAAGTTCTACACAAAGATTTTACAAATTAAATAAGTAGACAGAACCAGAGGGGAAAAAAAAAATCTCGATATCGCTGTTTACAAGGACCTGAAGAGGTAAGAAATATTCAAAGCAAGACAAAATCAGAGGCATCAGACCACTGTTGACACCCTGACATTCTTGCATCGGGAGAAAATCAACTCCCTCTCTTTCAGTACAAAGTACTCATACTTAATGTATATCTACATCGAAGACAATTTTTAAAATCGCATCTTTCAGTCAGGACAAAGATACCTCTAAACATGCCTCCACGTTTTATTCCAGAGAGGCAGAGGGCAGTATTTACAGAGAATTGCTCTCTGACTAGTTTTATTGATAGAGTCCACAGGCAAGATGAAATAAAGCACTTAACCCATACTTACTCTTCCCCTTCCCTCCCCTGCTCACTTCTTAAGGAACACAAACCTCCAGAGGCAGCAGACTTCTTTACTTCCTAGCCAGAAGCACCCTGGCCACTTCTACAAGCATGAAGTTAGATATCTGTGACCCACTCACCCAGGCAGGTTTTCAGCAGAGAGTCACGAGACTGTTCCCTGCTTCACTCTGCATCATCACGAGTTCCTGTGCAAAATAGGACTACACGGGGTAACTCACAGTGCCCAGTACCAGGGAGGAACTGGGACCCCTTAAATCCAAGATAATGATAGAATCACCAGATATCACATAACCATCCTACATGTCAGAACTACTATGGGGTTGGCTCTGCCCTGAATATTTTTGTGCTTTTATTAGACCATGGCTTTTAGTTTTTTTCCCACTCTTATTTTTTCATTAGCCTCCACTCTAGATCATGATGAAAACACCCATTTTGATTGAGCCAAGTATGTATGTGCAGTGCTGACAATGCTTTGCCTTGTTAGATTTCCAGGTGTTGTTCTTAAGCTAAATCCTCAGAAAGCCATAACGGATCTTAGCTAATATGAAAGGTAATTAAAAAAAAAAAAAAACAGGAAGAACAAAGACACAAAAGCTGTGGATGAAAGCAGAAAGGGAAGAGGAGGGGAACAGTTACACAAACACCCTAATCCAGAGGAGTTTTGAGATGATTGTGGTTATTCACAGCTTTGTTGGCTTCACCAGGGCTTTAGGCAGCCATGGAAGCCTATCTGTGGGCATTGCCTAGAATGGGTTCCCACATCTGAGAGCAGCTCCAAACTTCAAAGAGACTTTTTTTTTTAGTGTCTGCTGCCACCATCTGATTGATCTTTTACTTAAGGAAAATTCAAAGGAAATCAGAAAGCTTTGCTGTATACTTGGCAAAGAGTGCTCTCAGATGGGTCAAGGCCAATTCATTCCTGGCTGTAACACATTAAGCATGCACAACACAAATGCAAGAAAGCATGTGATCAGCATCTGTAAAGATTCCTGGAGCAGGTAGATTATATAAAAATACATAATGTTGTTAATGACAATATATACAGCTGTCAGAACAGCAAAACAGAAATAAAGTTCTGTAGATTTTTTAATTAAAGGGGCCTAAATTTTCTGAAGCACAGAGTATGGCAACTGACAGCCCAGCTGGTCTCTCTACCCCTTTACTTTCTCATAAGCTTTATGCATACTTTCAAACAACTTATGTGGATTTTTTTATTAAGATGTAGAATTCTGATTTTACTTCCCTGAAAATTCTAATCTTTTTACTCCTGCGCATCTAGTAGGTAAAAGGAAAAGAAACAATCATTTATAACGTACATATTAACAAAGTATAACAGGATTCAGCTACAGAAGAACTGGACAAGAAAGAAACATCAATATGACAACAAAGAAAAGTGTACAAGACATGTGACAAACCCAAAATAAGAACAAACTGTATGGCATCAGCTGTCCTGATAGCCATGGTACCATGCCCTCAAGCTCGATGAATCAAATACTAATACGTTTTGATATAATATATATTATAGGATATACAGGTGGTTAATGATTACTTTGTTTGATTAATCTTGACCTCATCTGTAGATAGCACTCACTCTCTGTAGGTGGACAAAAAGATTTTTCTCATATCACATTATCACATACTCCCAACAGAGGGAGGAGAAAAGTTCCCTGCAATCTCATTTATATAAAATATAGCAGAATGAAATACTTTAAGTGGCAGACTTTCCTCTTTTCAATGGACATCATAACATTTTTCATGAAGATAAAATATGTCTCAAAAGCTACAGCTAATTTTAGAAATTACACTGATTAACCAATCTAGTTATTTAAAACTATCATAACCAACCATTTTGATATTAACCAAAAACTTCAGATCAGCTTTCCAAATATATATGCATGAATGAACCTATGCTACAGTTTGTTTTGTTTTGTTTTGTTTTCCAGAAAAAAAAAAAAAAAAACATACCAGCCTACATATAAACTCCTAAACCAGCATTTACAAAGGGAGTTTGGCCCAAGGAATGGCTCAGGAATATTACTGCTCATATTACTGATCTGAACTGAGACCCAAGCAGAAGGAACCTGACGCCAGTCCAGGTGGGTTCCGTTTCTGCCTTTGGCTGAGCTTATATTTGTGTATGATAAAAAATGGTGTAGGTTAACAAGCCACCAAGCAGGGGCTGATGTGCCCGTCTTGGCAGTACCAGTGTGACACCTGGTGGGCACTCTCTGCGACAGCAATAGGCTGATTCCTTAAATGAACAAATTCCTTAAGTGGAAAGGTCGTAAACAAAAAAGAAAAAAAAAAGGGAAAAAAAAAAAAGAAAGAATTATATGTTTGAGAAAAAATATTTACAGAAGCCCAGCAGGAGGAAGAACGTTTGTGTTTTACAAGTGTACTCAAGGTATGATAAAATTTTGTGACGGGAACTGCAAATACATCTTATGCTGGCTGCTTGGAGCTGTATGTCGCAATACTTGCGGAATTTCCAACACACACCCTGTGTAGTAACAGAAACAGTAACCAAAACAGGCACCAAGAGGAGCCTTCATGGGCAGGAATGGGACTTTTTTCCGCAGGGAGCGGCACATCTCTTTCGCTCCCGTCATGCTGAAACTTGTAATTTCCCCAAGTCTGTTGCATCATTCATGGTAGTGGGGCACTGCATTTGTGCTCTGACCTTAAAATAATAATAATAAATAAATAAATAAATAAATAATAAGCTTTACTTTCCTGAAGTCAGTTATTTGCACGCCAGTTCCACTGTGTGAGTCACTGCTGCAGCAAACCAGCCCAAGACATTTCCCCAATAATTCAGCCAGTCTCATCGATTATGGAAATTACAGATCAGCAAATGATGATGAATTCTGGTAACGCTGCAATGGTGTCTGTTCAAGCAGTAGACATGCAGAGAATAAACACTATCTGCCTAGATTGTCAAGAAACTTAAGAAGTAAGTATGGGAGCCCAAATGGACACCTAACGGGTGACAAGAATCGAATTTAGACACCTGAAACTCCATTTCTACGTTCTACGTGCCGGCTTTGTGTCCAGAAGAACTGCTCCAGCTACTACTAACCAGCTATGAGCTTGTTTCCCACCCAACACCATTTCAGAACTCGAGATGAGCATAATTCCTAAATCCTCAGATGGGAACACTTGGCAGAACCGAGCTTAGCGTGAAACATGGCAGGGAGAACAGCACTGTGCCAATTTTTTGCATAACTAATGCATAGCTAAGCCCTAATGCTTAGGGATTATACCCATAAAGTGTCAGAAATGAGTTTTAGGCCACCTCAGAGCAAGCCAGTGCTCTAAATTCCTAGCTACAAGGAATTTTGCAAAACAATATGCTTCAGCTCATGTATTAAAATCAAGCCACTATGCAGCCAGAACCGAAAATTTAATGAAGAGAAGAAACAAGGGGGATTCTTTTCTTTAGTCCACAGATTATACATTTCAGGCTTTGCCTCCTGGACACTTTGTCCATTTTTCATTAGATAGCCATGGTGGGGTTTTGTTTTCTTTTGTTTTTTTTAAGAAATCATTCCGAAAATAGGGAATGGTACCATATATCCTTCATATATGGTTCAATTGTTAAGTGATACGCAAAGAAAGCAGAACTTTAGATGTCTTTTCCAAGTCACAGGCATGTATCACTGTTATCTTCAGATATCTTTATACCTTAATTACAACTTTAGCTAAAGACCATCTTGGGAACCATCCAACTGCAAGCTGCGAGGCATAAACAATTTTGTTACTGCAAAACTACATTTTAGCTTTAATTCATTAAAGATCTCATGCCTTGCACAAACTGCAATATTTATAATGAAATGAATGTGCTAAGTTGTGTTACTGTACTGCACCATCCACCATTAAGATTATATTGCTTTAGGCCTTCATTGATACACTTGCTGATGCGCAACAAGTGACGAAAAAGACCCACCATACTGAATACAGAGGAACCAAAGAAGGGAAGGAGCAGGGAGCAAGCACATTCGTCACTGAGCCATCTGTCAAAGGGGCTGGAGCTGGGAGGGAAAACTAAGGCTTGCAGTCATATGGGACTGGAGAAAATTCAGGTAGCTCAATGGAAAAAATGGACAATCAAAATGTATAGAAACTTTTAATCCATAACTCTCTTTACTAATAAAGTGCCAGAAAAACCTTCCCTACCCCCACCCTTGCAAGCACATTATTTGATGATTCCAGCATAATACGTGGCTATTATAGCAATGAGTGCAACAGAAAATCCTTGTACAAAATAACTAGAGGCAGAACTGAGTATAAATAACTTACAGTAAACAGAAAAAATAAACAAATAGAGGCTGGTGTCAAAAAAGACAAAACAGCTGAGCAATGGAGCACCATTCATTCTGGGCACTGAGCAAGGCATTAGATTGAGGCCTTCTGGTCTGTACGGTATTCACTGTCTGAATTTATGCCTCTTGTCAAGTTATGGCAATTAAGAGGGTAATGAGCTTATTTTTTGTCCCTCCTTAAGTTAATATAAACTTATTCTCAAGTTTGTAATGCTTCTGGTGTGCTAAGTAAACATTTCAGGAATATTGAACTTTACCCTTTAATTCCCTTTCTCTTCCATACGTTCTTTTACTACAGTTCTGGAAAGGACATATTCCATACCCGGTTTGCCAGGAAAGCCTGCAGCCTCAGCACACAGCCCCTGAGCTCACAGCCACTGAACCAGACGGGAATGGAAGTGGCAACGCTGCGCGGCTTAAGGCTTCCAGTTCAGGGTTCACTTAAGGCTTCCAGTTCAGGGTTCCCACACCATGCGTGAGCTCACGGCAGACTTGAACACACACAAACTTCGTCCAGTGGTGGGGCAGCAGGAGGGAAGACAGGCAAGCAGAAGGTATGTGGCTAGTGGTAGGTTTATGCTAGCCTTCGTTCACTGTGAGGAAGCATAGTAAATACAGCGAATGTGACTTGAGATCGGGTTTTAAGGTAGTAATGCTATTACTGTAGCTCAGTTTTGATTACTTCTTAAAATCACAGAATCACACACAGAATCATAGAATGGTTGAGGTTGGAAGGTACCTCTAGAGATCACCTAGTCCAACCCCCCTGCCAAGTAGGGTCACCCAGAGCACGTTGCACAGGATGGCATCCAGGCTGGTTTTGAATATCTCCAGAGAAGGAGACTCCACAATCTCTCTGGGCAGCCTGTTCCAGTGCTCTGTCCTATCATGAAGAATCCAGCAAAAGCTATGGAATGTAAGATGTACACAAATTTTTCACTTTCTAGGTAAAATTATTTTACTGAAGCCTTTTCTTAGGAAAATATAGTGAGTTATCTCAGAGAGGCAATAGTACCAGCATTCTGTGTTTCTTGTCTTCCCACTAGAGGGCTTACATATTCTCTGAGATCTGCAAAATCGGTAGCTATTTACTCTACATAAATTTCTTACTGGTATATTTCTAATGCTATTTTCTTGTAACTTAAACAGTTACCACAGCTCAGGAGACCTTCAGAAGGCAGATGTATACTGGTTAATCTCCGTGCACTGCCTTCCTTTCGCCTTGGATAAAAAATGAATGAAATCCAAATGCATCAGCGCAAACAAAACACCTACCCAACAAACCACACAGAATAGATTGCTTTGTTACATCTGTCTCCTAGCTCTTCTTCTTACGCGTGGTTGAATTTAGACTATCTCACAAATATTAACCAGAGAGTGCAGTGCTCATTGCCAATAGTCTCAGAAGCACTGAAAATGGAGGATGACTAGATATTTGTGTTGAGTTCAAGTAAAAAAACAAACAACACTAAACCTTATGAAACACGATTACCTATACAGCTATCACAGTTTTAGCACCTCCATCTACCAAAAGGTCTGTATCTTATCTGTTTTTTCTCGCTAATGCAGTTAAAAATTCCTTGCTATTATCTTTAAGCTATTGGCCATACATATACATGATTTGACATTTTGCTTATCAGTGTATACCTCTTCAAATCTTATCACTTATATTCTTTGCCACTTATTTTCAATCTTTCCAGCCTTTCATTTTTGTTTTATCACTGTACCTTTATCTTATTTTAATTAGGAAGGCCTCTTGCCCAAATATTAATATATATACTGTAACAAGGTTCAGCACAGTGTCTCTCATAACCTATACCACCCATAGATTAATTCTGGTAAATAAAACTCTTTGACTGCTGCACAGTTTGATATTAACGTATGCTTACACAAATACTCTTGTGGGACAGGTATTTCTTAAGCCAAACAGCTAGCCAGATTCACTACTTTTCTTCTCAGCTGCCCTGAAAAGATGGGCTTCATATATGCTATCCTGTGTGATGAAGGTATTAAATAATGATTTCCCTCTTTCAGTTGGCAACTCTATTGAATGCTAAATTTCACTGAACACCACAGCACTTGGTTTCATGTTAGTGGCATCTGCTAGCAGTATCAGAGTAATCAGTGCTGAAACAATAAAAAACATGCTATATAGATACTGTCTGAAGGCCATGTTTACAGGATGACTTAGAAGCTGAGAAGGGTGATTTACTGTTAATGAGAAGTTTACGATAACTTAGAGGGATTAAATTAATAAGGTCCTACTCAAATTTAATCAAGTTCTTCAGAAATTATGCCAACAAACAAAATAAAATGTTATGCTTTTAGACTTCTGACAGTAAATCATTTACCCTGCAGAGCCTTAATGAGTATATTTGTTTTAGCCATACAGACTCTAGCAAATAACTTCTTATCTTAATTAAATACTTCTCATTATGAAGACATTCTAATACTTTGGAAATAAACATCCAGCACAGACCAAGCCGTGCTCATTTCAGCTGTCGCGGCCTGGGCTACTGAAGCGACAAAGGGTCAGCGGGAGTGAAACAGGGCGGTACCAGCGCGTTCCCCCAGTCTGGAGCAGGCTGCTGGACCAAAGCTTTGCTGGGTTGGCCGAGACCCCTGTAGCTAGTCCCCAAAACCAGAGTGGCCCCGGACTGAGGGCTGCTGGTGGGACGCAGCCCTTTGTCACTCCAGCAGAACTGTGCAGTTCCTC
The DNA here is from genome assembly GCA_013399115.1 of Anseranas semipalmata. Classification (NCBI taxonomy): domain Eukaryota; kingdom Metazoa; phylum Chordata; class Aves; order Anseriformes; family Anseranatidae; genus Anseranas; species Anseranas semipalmata. The sequence continues at coordinate 289,041 of VXAA01004924.1, read as the reverse complement.
TCTCTCCTCTGTTCCAAAGGGATTTGGATCTACTGACTCAAACTTGTAGAGCTTATGGATTTCCTTTGGCTCTGGGACGCGGGTGAGATGTTGACTTTGAAGAGGAAGCTGCAGTAACATAAAAGAGAAGAACGTGTTTAACATAATGATGCATTCTGTAACATACATGATGTATAGGCACAAATAATGAGCCATTGAGCTTACACCTTTTATGGTCATTTCAAAAATCACAGACAGGTGATTTAAAAATAACTGGACATCAACACGGATGATTCACTGGTGAGCACTTCCAGTACTCTCCAAATGACTTTGCAGATAACAACACGATACAGACGACTACTTTCGCCTAGAACCAAACAAGCCACCACCTATCAGCGTGCCCACCAGCACCGCGGTGCCCCCTGCCCACCACACGGCGTGGAGCTGAGGGAAGGGGCCGCTGCCCCCCGCCCCGCCGCCCCACCACGGGTGGCCCTGAGGCAGCGCCGCGCCGCCCACTCGCTGTGGCGCGGAAAAGCCGCCTCCGGGCCGGCGGCCTGTACCACTCCGAAAGGAGGGGTGTTGGAGGATATCTCCCTCAGTTGCCTCAGCTCCCGGCCGCACCGTCTTGCGCTGCCCGGCTGCCCCGTTGACAGCGGGCAGTCGGTTACCTAGAACGGGCGGCAGAGCTTCGCGGTGGCTCGAAGGTGGCTGTAGGTGGCTCTTTTCGGAGCCTGCGGCCCGCCCCGGGTTCCTCCCCCCGGGCCTGGCCGGGTGTTTGCGGCCGGGCG